>PNEQ01034790.1:0-15186 GCA_003012365.1 Medauroidea extradentata | reverse complement strand
ATTATAAAATATATCGCACTGTTTTGCCTTTCAATATGCCTCAAATTAAAGGAATTGTGGGCTCCTCGGCAGACGAGACGAAATAATTTTCTCTCTAAACAAAGTGCGGAGATACATACAACGCTACCTGTTGGCATTTTATTGAACTTGGGGGCCATCACAACACTAACAACTCTAGTATTTCGAGAAAGATGTTCGCCCTGCCACCTATGAATAAAATCTGAACTAAACACAGTGGTTTAGTGTCGTACACGCCACCAGGGGAAAAAAGCAGTCGGAAACAACTGTTATTTTATCCAAAGACGTTTACCCGAAAGTCGTTCCACCGAAATTTTAAGTACCTTACTAAACTAGTAACAGTATAACTGTAACCACAAATCTTTTCGCCTCAAGTCGTTTCGCCGAAAGTCGTTTTGCCGAAATTCATAAACCGCACTTATCTTTTCAAACATTCGTTTAATCGAAAATCGTTTTCCCGAAAAATATAATTGTGCATTCGTTTTGCCGAAAGTCGTTTCACCGAAAGTCATTTCACCGAATTTTTCAGCCTCACCTTCAACTTCACTTAAAGTCGTTTTACCGAAAATTATTTTCCCAAATAGTCGTTTTACCGAAAGTAGTTTTCCTTAAAATTCATATTCCCGAAATTCACTCTCCCGAAAGTCGTTTACCCGACGCTTTCGGGAAAACGGTTTTCGGGTAAATGGCGTGTACCCGCTTCCAGCAGTCTAAATGCGAATGAAGTAAATTTACATTAATTTGCTCGATCTGAATTAAATTTAAAAAAAATTGTGATGTTATTGAGAATAATCAAATATACGTGTTAGTCTCTTTTAAAAATGTTATTTTTTTCGCAATTATTTACCTAGACAAATTAATTACATTAAAAATCGTATTTTGGAAGCACTTTTGTAATTCATGGTGGTTAGAAATATGATGGTCGATGGACTCTGATATTAATGTGCAAGGTAAAAAGGAACCATGGTTATGTTTAAATAGAAAATATACTGAAGACTCTTCTTACGTTATTTGTTGTACTGTAATTAGTTTCATGAAAGCTATGTTTTTGTCTGACTACGTTATGTAGAGTAGAAAGGAGGGGTCGTGTATAGTTAAGACGAGCAAAGTAGAAATATCTGTTCTGTATATAAGTTATACATTGATTGTTAATGTAAGTAGGTTTATATAATTTTTTTACGTATGGAATCGTTAAGAATGGTTAGGGTCAGAGAGAGATTTTGGTCAGCGGCAATCATTGAAGTCTTTAGCGCTGGAAAAATGGTTAGGTTTTAATCTGACTGTGAGATAGGAACTTGAAAGAAAATAAGGATGTATTAGAACTGTAATACATATGGAAGAAACTCTTAAAGATATGAAATAATGAAATTGGTTTAAAATTTACATACTATGTACGAAAGTGAATGAAGAAAAGACCTGCACCTTACACATAATCATTTTTAGTCTCGCTTATTAGTATAATGTATTTTACGTACACGTTTCGCTTCGTATATGTTGTATTTTGATGGTGAAAAATTACCGTCTATACTGGACGAGATAACTAATGGAACCTTACCCTACGAAGAATGTTACAAGCTACTGTCTGTACCGTAACCTTCTACAGATATGTCCTTCGGTAATTGGCGAGATGTATTTTCATAAAGAAAATCGTAGACGTAAATTAAGGTGAGAAAAATTTAGCATCTTGGTTTGCATGACGAGACAAAATACAGAGTCAAGATACGAAATACTAATTGTTGTTTTCTTTTATCTATCAATCGATATTATTTTTGTGCTAGCACAGAAATGTGAAATGTATATATGAATACACTTGAAAATAAAACATGCAATTTGTTAACAAACATGTATTCATGACTGGATATAAGATAAAAGGATAAAACTTATATTAACGACTGAAGTAAGTATACGAATAGCAGTAGTCGAGAGAGGTGATATTATAATAGTGAAAAGGTAACATCACCTCCACTGAAGATGAAAAATATTCGTGTGTGTTCTTACTGCAAGCATGTGTTTATAAAAAAAATCGGTATATGTGCGTGAAGTCCGATAACTTTAACGTACATCATTCGTAGTATGTACCAGTGAGAAAACTAGGATATCTGAATTTGACAAAGCAGCAACTTGAAACGGCATACGGGTTAGTATTTGATAAGGTCTCTTCTCTGTAGCTATAAGTGGACATTAAGGAAATTGTAACCGTTATGTAGTTACGTTTTAACTTTGTGAGAGTCTTCGACAACACCTTCTAAACACCAGTGCAACTTGTGCTACAAGACATTTACGTGTGGATATGCTGTATGAACACAAGGAATAAGTAAATGTAATACAAACCGGTGTCGTACAGCATATTGATGTTGAAAGAGCTTTAGACTGTATGCACGTATAGCATATAAGTACAGGTCACGATATTCTCCCTGGAAAGCAACAAGATTCGATGATGGAATGAACTTAGGAGAAAATTGAACCTACTACGAATAGTGTGTTAATGGTGAAGTCATCATTAACTTCTGTTTCGGATGTTAACAGCCCGGAATGTCAATGACTTCAAGATACCCATGTTGATTCTACGACCTGGATTACAGTGCATGTAGGGTTGGTGGTATGAGACGAAAAACATGTGTGAATAAGGACTGTTTGTTTTATTTTGCACTAAGGGTGTTATAATTGTGGGCGCGAGTTCAGGTGTATTAATACGTCTATCAGTCAATTGGAATATGACGAGATGATTACGACGAACATGTTAAAAGTTGAGTAGCTAAGGCATCTACGGTTGCTACATGTTACAGATATTTATAATAAAAATGTAATTGTACTGAAGTGTTTGGCTATCTGATGTAGTTTGAAGACATAATATTGAAATGAAATCAGCAAGGACTTACGTACATTTCATCATAGTATGAAAGAAAATTCGGTTCGATAACCTTGAGAAGAGTTGGAAAATCACTGAGTTAAGAAATAAAATGGATGGATGGAGTGCTATTACACTACACCGGTACCGTATTAAGACACACATTGTAGGAAAGCGAACAGGACGAAGCACGTGCCACTGTATGATATTTATTTAATTACATGAATAAGATATGTTTGTGTCAGGTTATATGCGACGTAGCTTACCTTTGACCACAACTCACGTCGGAAATAAAAATAGAGTAGTATGTGTTCGATATTTCCTGTAACTAGTGGGAATTGTAGCAGTGAAGCAGAATTTTATCTGCATGAGTGAATAAGTTATGATGTGATGTGAGCTCGTGTTGAACAACTTCGACTAGCACTGCGGTAGCTTTACCTCTGTTGGCGATATCTTCACCGGTGATAACTACCTACATGACAGTGACTATGTGGGCGCATGGGACCTCCTTGTCAAAACTGGCAATATATGTGACTGGGTCAACGAAACTTGGATGAAGCTTCTGTTACGAGGCCTTAGTTTTGCACTGTGACGACATGAAGTTGATGAGTGCAATAAACTAAGATTTTTTGTTGCTTAATCAAGCAATACATGGACTTGACTGTGATAGTTTTAAAGTGAAGTCTAAATACATTTTAAAGGTATGCGGTGTTTGTTTTACAAGTAATTGATTATAGATTGCATGTACATAAATTTTTATAGTTAGGGAAACAGGTTTTTTTTATGTAACTTGTGAGTTTGACGAGAATAAATATTACGATTTATATATACTTTTTTCGTGTAAAAAGTAAAGATAAAATAAAAATAGTAAAATATGAAACTGAAGTAGCTGTTGTGTTACGGAAGCAGGCCAGTGATATGGGATTTGATGGTGCTGTTTTACTTGACTTCCTATACGAATGTCAATAAAGCAATTTTACTATTTTACCAAATTCAACCTTTAAGGTGGTGAAATAAAAAAAATATGTTTTCGATTAAACTTTGACCTTTAGTGCGCGCGTACACACACCCACAATGCTTTACGGCCTCAGATTTCT
Organism: Medauroidea extradentata; assembly: GCA_003012365.1. Classification (NCBI taxonomy): domain Eukaryota; kingdom Metazoa; phylum Arthropoda; class Insecta; order Phasmatodea; family Phasmatidae; genus Medauroidea; species Medauroidea extradentata. The sequence continues at coordinate 11,223 of PNEQ01034790.1, read as the reverse complement.
TAATTTGTAAACATTTACATACACACACATAGATTCCCTTAAGGTTTCATATATTGGTCCGAATTTTGGTAATGAATGTTGCTGGCAAATAACTTGAAAGTAATTTTAAGTAATTTTTTCGATATATTCTGTAAATGGGTGAAGAAGCTTTTTCTAATAGTTATTCCTATAGCTCGAACCAAACAGGTTGCAGTTGTCATTTTCACTCTAATGAGTCTCTTCTATATATGTCTAAAAACTATTTTATGACTTTTCGAATTTTAGCACATTAAGATGTGGAAAGAACTTAAATTTATTTGTGATAAATCCTGGATAGGCCTTACCTATTGAACAAGTTGAAATATCCAAGATTTTTGCTTCATAATGATGCTTTCATACATACATAAACAGTAATTTAAGTTTTCTCTACTTATCAGAAGTACGAATTGTGTTCACATAATGTCATGCTCAACGGAAATAAATTATGTTTACATGAAACCTTTCAGTCCCTTATTCAAGTAAGACTCGAGCCCACATGAAATCATTAAGATGTCATATTACAAAAATTAAAAGAATGCCAAACTTTCGATTGATGCAAAAAATTGTAAAACACCATTAAAATTAGTTGTAAGGATTTTTGGTAAACTTATTCTGAAAGCACCTGCTAAATAACTTAAGAAGTTTTTATATTAACATTCACACATTAATGGATATTACTTACCATCAGGTAAAGCTGTATGGTAGTTTTTTAAGGTGTTACCGAAAAACGTTAAACGTAAATGTTGATAAGAAAATGGTATATCACTAAGTTAACAGCGGTGGCAGCCATTGTCAACAATTGTAATGGTGTCGCAACACACTATTGTGCTACCCACAAGTGAATTACAACGTCTATATTGTAATTCAACATACAAATTACATACACAATGACATTATAAATATTCAAAATTAGTTCGTAAAAGGCAATATTTAAATTCTTTGCAAATTTGGTTTTTTTTATTTTATGCTGATGTACCATCCATTGGCATTTGTTAAAAGTCATTTGAACTATAACAAATTATGGAATTCTGCAGGCTTTCGCGGCCGTTGTCGAGTTGACTGGCTTGGCTTCCGGGCTGGAGCCCCGTCTTCGTGGTTGCAGGAACCGACGTTTCGCCGTACATTTCAGCTGAAATGTACGACAAAACGTCGGTTCCTGCAACCACGAAGACGCGGCTCCAGCCCGGAAGCCAAGCCAGCCAACTAGGCCCTATAACAAATAAGTTTTCTCGTTACCACTGTCGCGTTGTTGTACTTGAACGTATATTAAATAAATTAGCTAGAGTAAAATTTAGTTCTGTTGTGTTTTTTTACATTAAATTTAATGTGATCAACATAGAAACTGAAAAATAATAAAAACATGTCTTGAAATACACATACAATCTTGGGATGGAGTTGCTTTATGGCAGCGTTACCAACTGAGTGAATAACGGTTTTTAATATTGTTTTTGTGGCAATAAGTTTCGTGGAAACGTGTGTGGTGCCCCAACCTTGAAATTATTGAGATTATATGCATGAGCTGATGTCAAGGACCTAAGTGGAAGGTGATCTGCATAATAAATTTTATCCCTTTTAAACGACTACATGTAAACTGCACTAATTCGATCTGCCTTGTAGTTTTTGTGTGTCAGAATTGAACGTTCGCACGCAGCTTTTAACATAATTGGAACACAGAACCTCCCGGAATGTAGACCTGAGTAACAAACAACTGCGTCACGTAACGTCAAAATAATTCATGAAAATACATTTTTGTTAAAAAATAAAGTATATGTGTCGTAGGCTCATAGATGTTGTAAAACACCACGTCTGGATATGTTACTGTAGATTAAAACTCCTGCATAATTTATTTCTCGCTGCTCGTATTTTCTTTTCTCATCATCGGTCTTGAAAGTTTACAAACATAGTTTTATTCTTAATAATCAAGTTTTCCTATAAAGTAAAAAACTTACATAATTTTTTTAAAACTTACGAAATCATCACACTGACGAGAACACCACTTCAATGTCTCTACTGGTTAGATTGATATCATGGGTGTCGAATTGCGAAATATATTAAATTCACATCTAAGACATTTGTATAAGCATCCAATTGAATTGCAAATCATGACGGTAGCCCGTTCGGTCGAATAAAAATCGATCATTCATTAAAAAACACAGAGGCTATGACCGCTGCACAGTACTGTGAGTTCGTACATCGAAAATTATAAAAAAAGCGTTCTGCGTACATTTTTGTAATCATCATACTGAAGAAAAAAGTAACTGTGTATCTCGACTGGTTCGATAGATATCGAGCATTTATCTAAAACACCTCCAAGGCCTTGTCTCCTCCGGTGAGAGTGAATTTCGAAAAGCCCTTAAATCACGTTTTAGAATGCTTTATTTATGTCTCGTCATTGTGAAAAAACGACAAAAGCCCGCTGAGTTCAAGATATATGGTCGGTTAATTGAATCACACTTCACCACTTTTCACCTCTCTTCACCACCTTAGGTAGCGAATTTAAAAAAAAACGTGAAATTACTTTTTAGGTATTTGAAAAGCATCAATCTTAAACAAAAAAAACGCTATATAAAAATTAATGGGATCGATATACATCGATTGTGAATGGAAAACACATTTGAGCCCTTTTATAGCTGTTTGAAGCCGAGTTTGGATCATATATTTTAACGGTATTTATATATTTACATAAACATCAATCTAGAGCACAGAACTCTTCGATGTCTCGATTGGTTAAATATATATGGAGGAATATTCGATAACACGTTTCACGTGTTTTCACACCCTTAATTAATGAATTTCTAAACTTCTGTCATAGATATTTGTATACTTTACCAATTGAAGTAAAATTCACAGTGATGGTCAATTGTATTTCTGTGGTATAGACAATTCATAAGGAACACATTTTGTCCCTTTTTACTACTTGGGACTCGAATTTCAAAAAATCCTAAAACTACTCTTTGGGTATTTACATAAGTGATATTTTGATGTGAAAACCAACCCTCTATCCCGAAGGATTTGATAGATATCGATAATATTCGGTATTACCTTTAAGGTATTTTCACCCTCTTGAATGTTGAACCTCAAAAAATCCTTAAATTGGCTAATATGCACATTTATGTGTGTTTGATTAAAGTAAAAATTATTAATATAGAACGACGGGTTCGAGCTCTATCGACTTTTCACACCGTTAGAGGTCGAATTTAGAAAAAAAAATCCCTCCTACGACCTGAAGGAAACGGACACAAAAAATTTCACGATTCTAGGCCCAGTGGTTTGGGCTGGAGTTTTATGTGTCAGTCAGTCAGTGTTCTCTTTGATATATAGAAATAGTTAACTAAATAAAAAATTTCAAACTTTGAGAAGATTTGTGACACACACCCCAGCACACCGACACATCAAGATGATATGAAAAAATAATTGATACTTATACCGTTCTTGCACAGGTACTGTTCAGAACTGCGTATCAGAGGTATTTTTGTCAGGTTGGTACATAGTACTATTTCTAGTGACTTTTTAAAACGAAGCTGGGATTCGAAGCTAACTTCACTCCAGTCGTGAAGCAGCTCTCCCCCTTAATTATTAAATTTGGAAACGTCTTTGATTCCTATGTTAGTCATTTGTATACGTAACCAATTAGAGTAAATATCAAGACGATAGTCAATTATATTTCAGTGATATAAACGATTCCTAAAAAAACACATTTTGCCGGTTTTTACTACTTGGGGGGTCAATTAAAAAAAAAAAAAAAAACCAAGAATTACTTTTTGGGTATTTACGTAAGAAACATTTTGAAGGGAATACCAACTCTCTATCCCGAAGGACTCAATACATATCATTAATAAATCGGAAACGCATTTAAGGGATTTCCACCCCCTTAAATGTTGAATATCGAAAAATTGTTAAATTGGTTAGTATGCATTTTCAGATGTGTCCTATTAATGTAAAAATCACGATGATAGGCCATCTGGTTCGAGCTCTATCGACGTTTCTTCCGAAATATATTTCATCTTTTTTCACCCCCTTAGAGGTCGATTTTCGGAAAATACTTGCTCGTCCACTAACTGTGGGGAAACCACACAAAAAATGTCACGATTCTAGGTACAGTGGTTTGAACTGCAGTTTGATATGACAGTCAGTTAGGTTCCCTATTAATAAAATAAGTTATAGCTAACTTTATACAATATGATACATTAATAACATAAATAAACTGTAATATGACAAGGAATATTGGTTTAAAAATATTTTTGAGTATTGATTTCTTACAGAAGCGCACCAACCAATATGTGTGCTAATTAAAGAATAGCCAGTTTAATGACGTGAGATATGTGGATGAACAAATAAAAATTATCGAGATATCACAGAGTTTGTAGTTTATGAATTCGCTGCATGTGTCGTGTCGTTCGAAATGTTTTTCACACATTCCTAAATCTACATTTCAAAATTGGTTGTTTCAAACAAACACTGCAAATATATTAAGTACTTGTAAGTATTTAGTCCTTTTCTTTTTATATGTAATATAATGGTTAGTCTGCAAAACAGGTTGGTGATAACGGCACAGCACATTAGGTTAACTACCAGCCATTGTGTGTTCCGGTGCTTGTAAGAGGAGAGGCAGTGGTGTGAGGGATGACTGGGGTTCTTGCTGACACGTTCTCCTGAAAACTGACATTCGGTAGACAGTTTTTGCGACGAGTTGGTGCGACGCATACTATCCGGCCTGTAAAAGCGTTACCTATCTCGGAGCTCTGGTGCGAGTCTAGACTGGCATGTCAAATTACGTTCTGTGTGGCTTACTGCCCATTTAATTAACGTACACATATGTAACCACTGACATTTTCGTTCATCTTGGTAAGGCCCACTTTGCTACTCAATCTTTTACAGCATTTTAAAAATTCTGGAAATAATTATTGCTTATTGTTTTTATATCAACAAACACTCGAAAACAACATCTCATAATTTTGCCTTTCATTTTTATTCATGTAGCAATATGCTCCTCTCCTCAATGCGAAATAACTTTTCCTACAAAAGCGATATAATTAAAAATGACTGAACACAGCCGAATATAACTTAAATTGTAAATTAATTTTAACCTCAGGTAGGTAGAAATAGCTACACAATTATGTCAGTGAATGATCTGTGTCATCGTTCGGTGCACTGATATGCCTGAATTTCGTGTGTACAAGGTCAGCAGTTCTTGAGATATTATAGTTCGAAGGGAGCGTTATTAGTTAGACTGGAATAAATCAAAGCAGTTTTGTTATGTGCGTAGTTTCTTGAAATTGATTAAATTCCGCGGACTTATAAAATGGGTTTTCTTCCCGTTAATTTTAAAATTTCTGAAGACTTTCTCTAAAGTATTGGTCCCAAACAAACTATAAACGTGCTTAAAGCGAATTAGTTGTCGCCTTAAGGAAAGAAGACGCCTTCGAATTTCTAAAATATTGGGTTTTATCGTTTCTGATTTAATATGAACTTTCAAAATAACCACGTAACAAAATGGCGCCCAAAAATGTACTAAAAAACCAGACATTATGCAGACTCTTGTGTTAAATAACAGATCTATGAAATGTAGACATCTAAGTGTTCACCCCAATCTGTTCCGGTACATCTAGACCAGTGTCATGAAGCCATGTTGGTAGTACTCTATTTACATTTTGATAAGTGCTTACCAATCAACTAATAATTATTTACTGTTTTATTAATCGTTATAACGAATTGTAAGGTAAGGACAGCCTTCTGAACCATGTAAAATAAGTTATATTTAAGGTTTCATGAAAGCATCTCTTCACCATTGCTAAATTACTCGTCTGGTTTTGCCTGTTGTATATGTAAGGGTAGGTTTTGGGTAGAAAGTAGGTGTAAGTTGAAGATGTAGGTGGGTGAAGGGGTAGTGGATTGTAGTATTGAAGTGGTTGGTAGGAGGGAGGTAACAGAGATTAAGATAACCGGGTCTAAAAGCTGTGTGGTGGTGTTAAACTGAACGGTTACACAAAAACTGTTCACAGGGTAGTCCAGTAACTATATATACGTGGTCAGTATTAGAACACGTTCTAAGGAAAATGTTGTTTGCAAATATTTTAACAACAATAAATTCTCAACTGTTTAAGCCATGTTGCAGACCTAAAATACTTTTAAAAATTTAAATATTTTAATAAAAGTGAACGATTATAGTTTTGATCGAGTTTGGAGTCAAATAAAGGGAAATCTTCTCATCCTACGAGGAAAGTGATGTTGAAACAAATTGTAGTTATTTTATTTAGCTTTAATTTAAGCACATAAAGGTGCCTGTAGACTTACTAGTTCTCCCATTGTATGGACAAATAAAAAAATAGAAAATTACCTTTCACTAGAAAGTATGGCAATAATTCCCGTGATTATTTGTAAGAACTTTAATGAACAAAAACCATTACTCAATTTATAAGGAATGAACTATTAAGTTACTAAAATAATCTGATTAAAGATGACATTAATGGTAGTATTCGTAGTAAAAAAAATGTGCGATTTCAACATTTTGTCCGTTTTGAGGGCTTTTGTACCTAATCGTCATGCCACATTGTTGTTTGTCCATCCGTATACATTTTCTCCAGAAAGAGGATTCTCTAGGTCATTTTCGTCATCTGCCTTGTCATCAGTCTGGATGATAGGAACATTTATGAATTATTTGTCCACAAAATTTGCACATAGCAGAGCAGTTAAACCCGGCTTTGTGACAAGTGGAGCCCCCAGCGCACTATTCTTGCACATATAGTATATTAATTCAAGGTGTATTTGTGGAGCCGGTTCCCTTTTTTGTAATGATTTGGGTTAACCGCTGCTGAATTCTCGTCCAACCCCAATCATAAGCTTCGCAACTACTTTTGCATTTGCGGTTGACACGATATCTGGCAAAATTTTATGTTAGGGTAAACGAGCCAAGTTAACGTTCGCATGATCTGCTGCCTTGACGTGAAGAAGGTATCGTAGACCACGTAGAAAGTTGTATGTCTAACCCTTATTCGGAGTAACGAGTCACTTTTCTCCAGCTCTGGCAATATCCTCGTGTCTAACACCTGGTTGTAGAAAAACTGTAACTTAATCTATCAGAGTGTGATCCTTTTAGAAAAGGCTCAAACATTTAGTTTTCACCTGACAGACAAGGGCAGAGATGATGTCGAACCCACTGAATGCGAGTAAAAAAATTTCTAATCCAGAGCAGAATCCCAGTTCTCCTCGTTTGAATGAAACGGTGGAAAACTGCGCGCAACCTGACTCACCTCTGCCACTTTTCTGGAAGTAGACATTATCGACGGTCGAGCCTAAATCACTCTCCAATAATCAGTGTGATCTGAAGATACGTATTTGTGTCGAATGTGGTTATCACAATATCAATATCTGCATCTTCTAAATGTCTTTTAGCCTCAATACCCTGATTTTTACATTGACGAATTTGTCTGTACCTATGTACCTGAAACTGCAGCTTCTTCATCATAATATGAAGTCTCATTGTCCTGTTTACACCCAGAAAGATTTGCAAACGCCATATTTTGTATAAATGATGACATTACGGAAACTAGGCAATATAAACCGTGTTGAGTTCTAGGCACTATATGGTACAGTTCACCTAGTAGGAGCATTATTGTTTAAGTGTATCGGGGTTTAAATATTGGAATTTACACAACAGCAAGTTAATTTTCGTGATCTTATTATATCAGCTACTAGTGTCTAGAAAATCAATTTGATTAGTGCAAAAAGTCATCCAACTATTCATGCAACCTAAAAATAGGCTTACAAAGTTTACAAATAATACTATAGAGAAGACTCACGTTAGGTTCTTACACGAGTTAGAACATTTTTTCTTAACTTCGGTGGTTTGACACAATGTTTTGCTTGAATTAATCTTATGGCTATTTCATTTCCTTTACATGAATGAAATACATTATATGCCATTCCTTTTGCAAAGTATTTTGTTCTATGTTCGTTAAAATTTCCGCAAATCATCACGGGAATTATTTACATTCTTTTCTTGTAAAATGTGATTATCCATTTTTTTTTTTAATTTTTACACGTAATGGGAGAATTAATAGGTCTACAAGTATAATTCTGTACTAAAAGTAAAACAAAATAAATGTAATAAATATTATTTCTCATGACTTTATTAGTAGGGTAAGAAGTTTTCGCTTTATTTGGTCCGAAAATCTACCAAAACCAAAATGTTTCAATTTTTAAAAAAAAATGTCAATTATGTAAATATTTGTATCTCGGAAACTATTATACTAGTATAGCAGCAAACTTGGATTTATAATATAGGTTCTGTTCCTAATAACATATAAAAAATTTAAAAATATGAATTTATAACTAGAAATTTTTACTACTACACTCTTTCCATGTCTACTCAAAATAATAGGTTTGGTGAATGACAAAATCAATGATTAAGATGTTTAATTTGTATGGTGTGGCATGTGATTCATAGTGTTTGGGTTAACATTGCACGTAACTAAATCCACAACGAGACTATGCATATTATTTTTAAAGGAAAATTCTAAACTTTTCGAAACAGTAATTATTTCTTTCATATATAACTGTTTGCTGTTGCCACATTTAAATTGGTCAGTTGTTTGTGTAACAGGAAATTAATATGATTTAAATTAATAAAGCTGCACCGTTTGGGTACCTACAGTGCTCTCGTCGGCGGTGCACAGTGGACCACGTGACTATTTTATGGCTCGGAAGGCTGTTTTGTATTGCTATATTTTTTTGCACTTACTCTATGCTCCCCCTTCTCCTCTTCCCTGCGCAGGCGCGTTAGCTAGACTCTGGCCAGGTTGAACTTAGGTTCTTGCGTGGGCCGTCAGCTCACTCTCTTTTCTTTTTCTCTTCAGGACGTGGGCACTGATAATGTAAGTACTTCCGAGCTCCTAGTGTAGTGTGATAGGGTAGGTTGGGGACTTGTCCCCTCATGGCGAGCAAGGCGGCTGCCGTCATGTGCTGTGTTTAAATTAGTTTAATTATTGCTTTAATGTATTTTCTAAATTCCTTTTTTCGGTCGCCGTCTGATAAAATTATATCTTGGTATTAAAATGTTTTTTTGTAGGTTTTGCTATTGTTCTTTGCTATGTGATTTTTCCACTTGGAATTTATTAGCTGTTGTAATTACCTGTTGCTTGATTGCCCGATGGCTTTTTGCGCACACGTGTGTTGCATTATTAACTTCTAGCTTTGCATCTCCCGATTTTGACATTTTGGAGCCCGCGGAAGTAACTACTTTTTGTAATGACTTGCCCAGATTTTTTTTTTAGTTTGTATACTTTGCATTTTGTGATCCTTGTAAAACTATTTAATATAATTTGTAATTTTTTTCAAACACTAATTTTCAGTCTCACAGACGCTAGTAATGTCCACTGTGTGGACACATATTTAAATTGCCAACTTTGTAACTTCTGATTAGTAAAACCTGTTTGATTCATTATTTGTTTCAGTTTGTAATATTTTTTATAATCCGCATCACGCGGTATGTTACAAAGCATTAAAATTTATTAGCATTTATAAGACGTGATAAAGTTCATCTTTTCGTCTACCGGTGAGCACACAACTTAAATATGTCTCACAGCTTCCTACATCTTCCACCTTCACTTGATCACTAGGCCAGTCAATTTGTACTTTAAGAAACCGTACATGTATTAAAAAAATACAATTTGAAGATTAACAACGACATCACTTAATAGTGCACAAACCATTAAATACCAATCATTTTTTAAAGAACTGAAACTTTAAATGATATGTTCAGTGTTGTGTTGTTGTATTACTCTCACCATATTTACTTTGTAGACAAAGTGACAACATATTGTGAGTTTAATTGTAAAAAGCTTACACTCCCCTCACTCACGTTAACAAACACACCTACACACCTACGTATATTATATGTATATATAATGTTAGGTGTATGTATATATATAAAAGGTTACGTATACGAATGCATCATAAACTGCCACAATACATTTTTGTGTAGACATATCAAAGAGGAGATGAATACTAACCAATTTTTTTAGCACATTTGTTACGAATTTTTTCTTGTATATGATTGTATAAGATGCTAAAAGGTAAACAAAATGCGACACATGCATTGCAGAGTATCTGTAGAACGTAATTAATCTGAAAACTCAAGAGCTGACAAATTAAATCTAATATTATAAAATAAGACCCAGAAACATTTTGCATATTTGTCTTGTGCAGGCCGTAGACAATGACTTCTACAAACGTATTTAGGTAAAACTAAATTTGAACTGAGTGTATTGTACAAAATTTTACTGTACATAATTTTTCTGCATAGGTAGTAGGTATCGTTCGTAGAAACAATAGTTTTTACGATAATTTTAGTCACAGCTAATAAAATAAAACTTACACACACGAACACTATTGGGAACATAATGACTAATCCAAGGTGAAATAAAGCAGGTATTAAAGACTTCTGGGTATTTTTAATGCCTGAATCTGCAGCCCGATTTGTAACTAGGACCTGAAAGCTGATGTTGGTATTCCGTTCCTTGGCATCGTTTATAAAATGAATTAAATTAATGAACGATACTGAAAGAATATTCTGTCAAATTACAAACATAGCGGTAAAAGCTTATTTATGATGCAGGGTTTTAGAACACTTCATGTCTGTGCCGAATATTACTATGCTGCTCATATTTACATATTTAATAGCAAAGGCAACTGGAGCAGTTTAGTCTGTGACAATAGCAAACACTGCAAACATATTTTCATTGATTGACAACGTTTTGCCATGGGTCATGTTTTTGCAATATCCCTCCGAATCTATTAACAAACCAGCAAAAAAAGCCAGTCTTTCGTAATAGCAGGTATAGAAAGATTAAGAAAAGTGTTAAAAAGTAAATTTTATGAAGTCTGTGAATACTATCGTTTTATTTATAATTATAAAATTATAATAGCTAAACTAGGAGGTCACAGTAATTTAAGTAAGTGATTACTACTTCAAACTCTTGCCAAGAATGGCCACAACAAACGTTAAGGGGTACACGCCACTCAGCCTAAAATTTTTCAGCCTAAAATTAGGCTGAATATATTTTAGGCTGTATAACTTTAGGCTGAATGACTTTAGGCTGAGTGACTGTAGGCTGAATAATTTTAGGCTGTATGACTTTTGGCTGAGTGACTTTAGGCTGAGTGACTGTAGGCTGAACGATATTAGGCTGTATAATTTTAGGCTGA
>PNEQ01034789.1:0-15186 GCA_003012365.1 Medauroidea extradentata | reverse complement strand
CACTTATCTTCAACTGTCTGTTAGCTGAAGTCCATTGCGCGGTAGAGCATTATCTCTCCCCGTGTCCATGGGGCCCAGGCGCATAGAATTACTAAGAGGCACATTTAACAAACAAAGCATATATATGTGTTGATGTAGCACTTATCTTCAACTGTCTGTTAGCTGAAGTCCATTGCGCGGTAGAGCATTATCTCTCCCCGTGTCCATGGGGGCCAGGCGCATAGAATGACTAAGAGGCACATTTAACAAACAAAGCATATATATGTGTTCATGTAACACTTATCTTCAACTGCCTTTTAACTGAAGTCCATTGCGCGGTAGAGCATTATCTCTCCCCGTGTCCATGGGGGCCAGGCGCATAGAATTACTAAGAGGCACATTTAACATACAAAGCATATATATGTGTTGATGTAGCACTTATCTTCAACTGCTGACAATGCTACTTTAGATACATGTTCTGTGCAGAGGTTATATTGTGTGCTGAGGATCCATGAAATTTGAATTAGGGACTCCATATAATCATTAAACGTGAGCATGTTCAGCACGTTAGCCTTCACACCTTTAGTTTTATGCGTTCACTTCCTGTCCTGTGAGGTGCAACCATAAAGTTTAGAGTGCAAAACTACGAAGGACATGATGATGCCACCACACTCATCCTTCATAACACCTGAAATGCCCTTGTTTACAAAAGGAAAACCTTGGCGATTATCTAACGGATTGTTAGGAAGTTTCAAAATGTGTAGTCAAATAAGAAGCTATGCGAGTGAACATATGACAGGGAACCGCGTAAATTAAACGATCGGTATCACAATACAACATGTGTAAGGAAGGCGAAGAAAATAGTTGTCGCATAAAATTGTATTGAAATTCATACAAACACAATTTTAAAAAGTCGAGAATCGCAACAACGGTTTGTTGGAAGTGATGTAGAGCTTCTCCATGTCGATTAAAACAAATCATCGTTAAGGATTTGTCGCTCTTGGAATCAGTTCTGCTGCGCCATATATTGTGTCATACCGTGAAACGACATGAATGTCACATTCTCTGTGTACATGATGGAGACATTTGTCATAAACGGAGGTATTAATTTGTTCGAAGAATATTTGTTTTATGTTTTAGCCGCCTGAACATAGCTTCGTCTTGCAAAGGATGAGCTTGTAGCGGTTTTTTGTAACATGCAAAATTATGACGTCGGTTTTCTCATGCGCTCCCAGGCTGCTTGCCCATCGCGTTCAACAGGCAGACGTAATAATAGCCGAGCAAGTTCCAGGCGATATTGAAGTCATTGGGAACGCGATGGAAAGTTACAAATGTTATCACCATACGTATTCCTTATGGAAACACTGCTGAAGGTGGTAAGCGCACAGTAAGGCTTAAGATTATTGATTCATTTAACTTCATGAATGCATTGCTGGAATCTGTAGCTGTAAATCTGATGTCACACCAGCTGATACTCATCCAGACGCAGTTTCCAGATGATGTTCAGTTGGATTTGGCGCAAAGAAAGGGAGTGTTTCCATACAACTACACGAAATCTATGGAAAATCTAAGAGAGACTTGCCTGCCTCCTAGAGATGCACAGTACAATGTAATGCGAGTTGAGGGCGTGAACGAGAGCGATTACATGCACTTGCAGCCCGCCTGGATTGTGTTCCACTGTGGCACGTTAATGGAATATGACTTACAGTATTTGCATGTCGATACATGCTTGTCGGCAAAAGTTTTTGAGAGATTCTTATACCCGATGGTCTGCTTGAAAGCATATGGTGTAGACCCCGCATTTCATGTCACAGCTACTGCTCTAGCCTGGGACGGTCTCTTGTCGAAGACGCAAGTGCCTTAGAGCTGCTGAATCCCTGATAAATATATTTTTGTTGAACGCGGGCTTCGAGGAGGTATTATTCAAGTGGCAACAATATTTACATGTACGAGGAATGCGACTCTTCTCTCCCATTATCCTACATCTGCTACTTCAATATCAACGATACATACACTCATATAATTATGTTGAAGCTTCCGTCTGTTAATTTTCAATGAGTTTCGGTCAATGAATTTTCTCACTTGAATTTCGCTGACATGGACACACGAGAAGACTCAAGTTTTTTTCGCGGAGGTTGATTTGCTAATCCTAGAGGATGTGACGATGTGCTATACGAACTACCTCTAGCACCAATAAATGGTTGACCGTCAAACAGTTGTGTTTTGACCAGAGTGCATGGATGGCACCTTGCATTAGGTTTAACCTTGGCAAACCTTCCCAGGCGACGAATGCATTAGAGACATTGTTATTTAAACTAATGAATACCTAAGTTTATGGCAAATGTCTTGAATACGTACGCCGGAAACGTGTTTCATGGTATGACACAATATATGGTGTGGCAGAACCAATCATGGTATGACACAATATATGGTGTGGCAGAACTAAAATGTTAAGCTAGTATACTTATAGGCGACATTAATCGCAATGTTTGTGTGTCACGACACACACCTCAAGAAGGCCTGGTTTCTTGGCCTGCTTTAGGGTCCTGCGCCTGTGATGACGAGAGCTGAGGTCACCGCCTGTCTTGTTGTTTAAGCCTGTCTGGATGTCTTCAGCTCCAGTACTGGAGAGAGTTTGCATAGCACGAGTTGCACAACTATACAAACAATTACAAGCCACTCTTACGAGGGAAACCTGCGGTTACATACTTACAAGTAATTTTATTAAGCTGTTTTCCCGCAAACACAACACCAGCGAGCATTATGTAATTCACAGCGAATAATAAAATGTACATTGTACATCCCAGACTTAGTGGCAGCTACTGATGAATTTACATTGCGATAATCACTATACATTGTTACACTAGTAGGTGTAGAATTTTTAGCCTAGAAGTTTTCTGTGTGTCCAGAACAGCCGAGGACTCTGATTGACTTATAGAACCGCGAATCGAAAGGTTGCTGTTGGGGCAAATATCTCTGGACCGGAACAATTTTCTTCAATATTTTATTAATTTTGAACATACACTGGCTTATCAGACTGGCCTGATAGCTAGTGTAGTGTACTAATTTGTGCATTTTTAAGTATGTTTCAGGTGTCTACTGAAGATACAGGAGGGCGAAGCGCCTTTGTTACCTCGCCATCCACCAGGGTGTTGTGCTCACCCACAGTGCCCTGGTTAAAGACAGCATCCACTAGAAAATTAAAGACAAATTAAATACAGTTCCCGCCCCCCTCTCTCCATGATATTTCACCCCTAGAATAATAAATAAACCTGAACCTTCCTCTTCTTCCAGTAGCTATACATCTGTAATGCATGTAGCTGCTGAGTGGTTACACTGACATTTCTATTCTGTCGAGAGGGTTTTTACGGTACTATGCCGGTTTTTCCTTTTATCTGCTTAGATTATGACTTAGCTATAGGTACGCTTAGGGAGGTAGTCATAGCCCCAATCCCTCTCTGCTGCGATGCATGCTTCCTCTGCATGAAACTTCTTCCTTGTAGGCGTATGGGGCTCAGCCCTGAGACACCCGCTCCACCCACAGACCTTCACTATTATATATTAGGGTATGTTAGGGTAAACAAATAGCCCACTAACGAGACAATTAGCACAGCGTGTGTAAGTGACCTCCCCATTATCATCACGCGAGTTCCCCATCATGGGTGGCCTTGCGTCATGAATCAGCTGAGCCCTCTCGACCTTGACATTGTTAGACGGCGTTGGAAGGGGGGTGGGGAAGGCGGACTAATAGGCGGCCTTCAACAGCGCACATGTCATACTGTTGCGGATTGAACCGTGAAGCTTTTACTGGGTTTTACTGGACTTCAACAGTCGGTATATAGGTATCTCCTCAGCATTAAGGGTTTTGCTGTTATAAGAAAAGTACGTTATGTGAATTGAGAGACGTTATTTTATAAAAGTATAAATTATATAATTATTTATTCGTGTAATTGAGTTACATGAAAAGTTACCAGCGGAGGAGCTTCACTTAGTACTCTGGCCACAGCAGTGTAAATAGTCCAGTTAATGTGCAGATATGACTTGATATGTTTCACCTTGTAATATCCCGGGTAAGCTGGTTGTGGTCGAGGTTACGATGGTCGAGCACGGTAGCTCAGCACCTCGGACAGCAACATGGCGTCTTGGTGGTCACATGACAGCCCCCTGCCCGCCTTATGTACCTCTTAAATACAAACATGTCCCCGTTAATCGCGTCTACTGGCGGATACGCTGGGGCGTGTTATAATGTCCTCGAGGCTGCAGACATTCCCTCGTCGCCGTGTTTAGTAACTTTCCCAAGATATTCAGCGACCTTCGACGTCGCACTTTACGAATATGCTCTGGTCTCGTGCTATAACAATACGTTATTCCTGTATGTTATAGGCGTGGATGTCAGTGCACACGCCTGTCTCCCATATGAAGCTACACGTTCAAGAATAATCTATTGTACTATTTCCTTCTCCGTCTTATACATGTTCAAAGGCCTATGTTGGTAGAAAACAGATTCGATCAATTTCTGCATCGGCTCACCAGGGCGGTGAAAACGATACACGAAATCTCTCTGACACCTCTGCAACACACGTGGGAGAAAAGCAACGTGCAAAATAGCCTCTTGAAAAGCATCCAAACTGCCCTATTCTTTGTTTGCTTCTTATGTAATCAACTTCATACAATAAACCTTACATTTAGTGAACACTGCACGCAACAACTGCCCTTCTGCTCACAGTTTTATCTCAAAGACCTTGTATACACAAGTAACAGATTGCAGCATGTGTCCCAGGTCAGAAGAGACAATGACAGGGAGTGGAACAGTAACTTCTTGTCAAACTAGGAAGGACGCACCGCGCGTGTAGATGCCGACGTCGGGAAAACTAGGATGCCTCTGTATCGTGAACACTGCTAGACGGCGCAGGGCAGGGACGTCCGTGTATTCCTTATAAGGGACGTCATTACCGTCCAGGAATAACAGCACTTCCTCTCTCAGCGAGGATTACATGGACACGTTAGCAGCAATCAGGAGGGAAAAAACAAAAAAGACAAATATTAGTACAAAACAGAGTACCAATGCAATTATTGTACCCCTAATGTTGTGACTGCAGGGAATACAACAAACATACAAAATAATAAGTATATCATTTCATAGAACACACTAGATATTTATTTAATGTTGCAATATTTAATAATTAAACGGCATGCAAGAACTAAAATCGACTACTAACCAAAGTTTTAAGGAATAAAAACAATAAATATTAATTAAAATGTCAACAACAATATTTTGTAGCCACTTGACTACAAACACAGGCTTACAAAGTGACAACATTTTACAGCTCACTTGTAACAAAAGTAATTAATTAATTGAAAGGGCCAATTTAATTATGACATGGTCAAATACTGTGCTAACACACCCGTTGGTAATTCAGTTGCACTTGGGCCACTAAGCGCCATTAACGTAATAAACTACTCAACAATTTAGGAAGTTATTATCGCGTGACAACAAACACTTGAAACACATTTAAAGCAACTTGGATTACGCAGCTCACATACGCACTTCATGAAAGTATTTAGAACAGTATTTAATTTACTGGGAAACACTAGACATTTCAGTAGACTATTGCTGAAGCAAAAATTTTAATACTGATTCATGACCCTGTGTCAACCCCAGGTATTCAGGTAACTTAGTTGACTACAATTCCCAAAGTTAGTAATTGTGTGACATACATCGCTCTCATGCGTAGATCCACACCCGACTGTCAGAGCAGGCAGAATTAAGCAGTGATGTTTTATTCAGCGTTTAATCCATCATTTTGACCTCGGAATAAGAATTGACAATTTAAGCGACCACGAATACTATACACATCAGTGGGCTCCAACTAGTATCACCACGACGATTAGTATCTGACTGTCAAGTTTCTATAGCTGAATCAGCTTGACAGTGTACACTTATACGAAATCTACAACAAGTCAACATCGCAGAAGTGCGTTTCACTCAGACACAGAAACAACCTGATGTCGTACATCGGCGATGCAACCGTAGCACGCACATCAGTGACAGTAACAAACAAAATACATACAAAACCTAAGCACTAGCTGTAACGGTATATTTTACAAGGCAGTGCACGTGTACTTACATGACATCTACAAGACGAACTGCCTCTGACTAGAGTAGGCAGGGAACACACCACAACGAACCAATTGTAAATAGCTCGCTGCTGAGACTGTACCAGGAGGAATGACTAAAATACAATAATAGGTGAATGCAGTAGTCATGGAGTGGTAAGAATAATCTCCCCTCACTATGTCACCAAGGCTATGCAGGTTTAATTCCCAGATGTCACTCCTAAATTTTTCATGTGCAAGTCTGCTTTTTATCAGCTAAGTTTCGTGTAATCTCCTGTTGCCCCTCGTCTTTTCATTACAGGCACTGCTCTAGCTATGCTCCACATAGTTTATTGTTTGCTCTCGGGACTAGCAGTTGAACCATCAAATCATCTCAATCCAGATACTGTGCAGAATGGTTATTGCCTATATCAACTTAAATAAAAATAGTAATTGTGTTCTTTAACACGAACTGTATAATATTACATTAGTGCTGGAAATTCATTTCCTATTTGTACGGAATGTTGTATATTTTGTGACAGTAAAAAATGAAAATTTCCGTTTCTTTTTGTTGCCACCATAGTACTAATAAATATAAAAATAGAGTTATCTGCAAAGTTTGTAGCAGTTCTCGAAAGATAACGAACAGTTATTCTCTAAGCACGTTAGCGTATCAGTGATACGCGTGTTCTGTGACAATCGTGAAGCTGCCAGTTACTACATAGTTAGTTCTCTTAATGTTCACAGGTGACGCTTATTTAATTCAGGTCATCTTGAAACAACTCAAAGGACGGCCAAAATATTTTACTTCGGAAATGAGAGCTTAAACTAAAGAAAAATGAATTATTTTTTCGTGAAAAATTATTGGAGCAGGAATACGAACATACTGAATAATTCTTGTCATTGTGCGGTGGTTTTTGATCGGAGTTGTAATGCGGCTAGTGAAATATTCTCAACATTAACAACTTTAAATGTAATATTTTAGTTGTAATTTTTATTTGCACTGAAATTTTAATATGTGATGATGAAGAGGAAATTAAGATTTATGTACATATGAGAATCAAAAATTTTATTTTGTAGCCAGCAAATTATATAAATATATAAACCGTGTTATTTTATTCCAAACCTAGCAGTGCACTCGCGACTTTGCCTACATGAACAACTCGTAGCAGCTGATATTTTCTTTAATTGTAGGACCTCTTTGAGCACGAGATTAGTACTTCAGCTATTAAATGTCAGGATAACCAAGCTACTATTGAGCCTACTCTACAGTACGCTACTTAGCCACAAAACGGATGTATATGCGTCATATTCATAGTCATAGAAAAACAAATCTAGCGAGGTAATCATAGTCTCTTAACTGTAAAAGTGTAATCGGGCGGTATAAGTACTAACCTGGCACGTAATCTAATGTACCTCGAGTACAACCAGTAAGGATTGTGGTTGCAATTATGTATATTTACAAAACCTTCACTTGTAGCTGAATGCCACTGGCGAGTCTCAGAGTAATGCTACTGATTCTTAACCATGAGGTTAATCTAATGAGACTGTACATTTGAAACTGTAAATTGTAAATATTTACGATTTTCCAGCGATTTTCCAATGATTAAAATTGCTGAAACTGTTCTGTCGAGATTTAGTGGAAAACTACAGACTGAAACAGCGAAATAAATTCACTAATTAGTTCTGCAAATTTCGCTAAATGGAAAAGTACGTTTTTTTGTACCTAGATGTAAAAAAATAGTATTATACTTAAAATGCAATATAGGTTTTTTCGAATATTTTTGATAAGCAAAATAAATATTTCACCAAAGTTTAAAAATACCAAAGAACACCACCAGTATTTTAACTCACGGCGTTTAGCATACGACACACTTCCTAACCCACTGACACATCATAAACAATTGTAATTACAACCGTCATTTAAGTACTTAATATTATTGTTTGCCAGTGATGTGTGTTACTTTGCACATTGCTTTCTTTGTACTGTGAGGCCCGCGGTGGCCGAGAGGTCAGACCACTCGCTTCCCACCAAGGCGATCCGGGTTTGATTCACGGCGGGGTTGGTCCCCAGATTTTCCATGTAGGAATCATGCCGGACGTTGCTGTTGGTCAGCGGGTTTCCTCGGGGGTCTTCCGTTTCCCTATCCGTTCATTCTGGTACTGCTCCATACTTACCTCATGTCATCCTTCACCAACACTAAAAACCTCGATGTTAAGCGCTGACCAATATCTCTCACCCACTCTTAATACTGTAGTAAAATGTCTGTACGTACTAAAGTCTGCATTCTTCAAAGCAGCCTAACAGTAACTCAGTGAGCAACAGAAAGGAACTGAACATTACAACAACTGAACAATTCACAACAGCTGTACAACAAGAATTCTCATTACTATGTTGGTCCACTGTAAATTTTTATGTACATTTAACTTAGGTGTAACTTATCAAAACACATAATTTACTTCAAACTACGGGAATACAAAATTTAGTAAAATGATTGCGATAGAAATAGTGGAACTAAAATTATTTCCTGTAGACCAAGATCATGTTAAATAGTAGATACTGAGTTTCATCGCAGATTTAAACAGTACTGTTCAAATAACAGAAAACCTTTTTGAATTTGTGTTGGTTAGTAAGGGAAATATATGTACTATTTTAATTGGTTGCCCCAATCTGCCGTTTTCTCACATTTTTATCAAAGAACATTCACAGAACAACAAATTGGCCAATTGAAATATTTGCAACTTATTGAAACTGTGAAAATTCCACTGATTCTAATATAGAATGTTTGACATGTGAATATATAAATGTTTACAATGAGTAGCTCAACATTTAATCACATATTCGTCCTAATTTTATTAGGTTGTAAACATAACTATTTACTGACAAATGTCATTGCAAGCTTCTGTTTTTGAGTTGCAGAAAATCCAACAATTAAAAAAATATATATAAGTTAAGGTGTTGTTAACAAACATATAACTCAGATGCAATTCTTAACGGAATACAGTCGTTTCAAAAAAGACGGCATAAAGAGAGGACAGTAAAATAAAACAACTAAGTTAGTAGTATGAAAAATTGACAGTAATGTACGAGGACAACGATGACAACTTAAATTAGAAGTATGCTGGAGTCTGTCCATGAGCTTGAAGACGGAAACAATCTCTGTTCCCGAAATGTAACATCTGTTGTCGAAAAAAGTCTTCCCATTTTTGTCTGTTATTTCTCAGTTGTTTACATCCAATCACGTCTTATCGTTTGTGATGCTCTCGCTTTACTCACTTTGTGTGACACTATTTTTGATATAGTGACTATATTTCGTTCAGGAATTGCTCTGTGTTTTCATAGCACGAATAATTTTGTTTTCGTGTCGTCGTTTTGGATAATACTATATTTCCTATCAGGATTTGCATGTAAATTATATTTTTGTTGACAACAACTTACATTGCTTTTTTACTTTGTTTTTAATTTATTGTTAATTATTTCCGAAACCCGGCAACATTAGCTTGCATATTTATAAAAATGGTTTAATTAATAATACGTAGCCATTACATTGATTACTTACAGATGAAACCTCATATATTTGTTAAAAATTTCACACTTCTCGATTATCAATATTCTTAAAACTTTTAATAAACATTATATTTTCAAACATGTACATGTGATCAGTTTCATGTTTAATTTAGCGTAAGCTCAAGTTTGCAGTTAACTTATAGGATATTTTTGTTAAATTTGAATAACATTATTTACAGCAGTAGTGCAACAAATGCAATATGTGCAAGCCTTTCCGTGGATATGTGAGAATGTACTAAACAAATGAACGATCTTTCAAATTGCCTTTATTAGAATAACACAATTAATATTTCTCTGTTAAATACAATAATTGTAATTTTAAACACAATAATTTTAATTTCATTCAAACTGTCTAAACGCTTAGCAAAAATTTAACATGAAATTAGTTTTAAATAAACAAAGAGGTAATAATATAATTTTAAACGTGCGCGGACAAGGTATGTGGTGTAGTAAATGCAGAAAATATAAAGCCATTTCACAATAATACTTGTGGGGTAACATGAAAAACCAACTATTATAATATGCAAAATATAGCATTTAACACCAATACTATTGCTCCGTAAAAATTAAAATCTAACCGAACATAATATATAAGTACTTAAATCTGCTAGTAATGCCTAACTAATGAACTTTAAGCCGGACATGTAAATTTAACCTACTATTGAGCGGTCACATACCTTCTTGCACGCCATCGAAGAGACAAGCAAACAGTGACTTTCCCTTCAGATCGTCTAGTAGAGAAATACGTTACGTCGGGGTTTTTCTGGCGAGCCCCGCCATGCCAGCGTGAGCACCTGCACAGTTGTGTGTGCCCTCCGGCATGCTTGTTAGTAGCTAGGCCGAGTGGATAATAGGATGCGCCTCAGGTCGGGTTTAATTATTATAAAATGCCGCATGCATCACGGCTGAGCAGAGATGTCTAGTGCCATGGCAGTGATTGTCGCCATGGACACAACTCTAAGTAAGAAGGGTCTGGAATGTAGGGCACAGCAAACCAGCACATAGCGAGGATGTTCCTGGGAATATCTGCGCGACAGTCACGTAGGTCAAAACCGTTATATGTCAATACTGGACTGGAGTCAGGGCTGGAGAAAGTAGGGTATGTTAGTTCGCTAAGATAGACTTTGTGGAGTTGTAGAGGGACGAGCTGCTGCTGGAATGTAACCAGGGTCGCACCACAGCAGCACGGCCCTGGTGGTGGAAGGCAGAACTGAGCGATCCGCCCGCAGATACCAGTCATCTCTCTGGAACAATTAAAAGAAGGTTAGTTTTAAAAAAATGGGGGGGGGTTGGTGAGATGAAATGGAGCTATCGCTAACATTTCTTATTTTGTGTATGTCACCATGTTGCAGCTTTTTGTGTGCTGTGTTTTTTGTGTTGAGAGATATGTGTAAATGGGGACTCATAGTTGGGGACTCTTAGGGATATGCCAGTAATTACGGGCTCCGACAAGAGCCGAAAATGGGAATAGCGAATAGGTACTTACGGCCTCTATATGCGAGCCAAAATATTCTTAGGGTTGTAATTATTCGGTTTGCTGGGAGTAATGCAATTTTTATGGATTTATTGTGTCATTGTATGTGTGTTTTGGGATCTCCACGAGGAGTTTCAGGTGTATTAATGCGCTTCTGGTGGTCTGTGTGCGAGGATGCTCTTAGGGCGCCTGTATTTTTGTGTTTCCTCTGGGCCATAGTCTCACAGACATTATATTTTGGCAGTTGTGCTGTTTACACAGTCGGTATAAAACCACTGTTTTAGTTTTATGAAGTGTTCTTATATCTATCAATGTTTAGTTCTCTGTGCAGGTCCACAATAGGGCAGTACCTAGGTGCATCAGCTGCAATTCTTAGGCATTTGTTTTGTATTACTTGGAGTCGTTTTATGTGTGTTTTGGCTGCATGTACCCATGTGGGCGCAGCATAGGTCAGTATAGGTCGTATAAGCAGCGTATATAGCACGACTGACTGCCTTACTTCGTGTAAGAGCACGTCTGGGGTTTCATACTGGGTAGAGGGAGGACAATATAGCATTTGCACTGGCACATTTGGCATCAATAAGTACTTTCCAAGTGAGCTTCCTGTCGATTAGGATGCCTAGATATTTTGCCACATCTATGTGGGGCATTTGTTCATTAAATACTGTTTATTCGGGGCGCTGAGATGCATTATTTTACTGTAAGGTGTGGGTGTGAAATACATACATAAAACCATAAGAGTAGTAATTGTGAAAGATCAGTAGCGTGGAATAGCATTTCAGCACTGAACAAACAGGCATACAGATGACACAACATTTAAACAAATCTTACCTCAATTAGGCTGGAGGTGGCGATGCTCGGAAACACAAACAATTCTACGAGAAGAAATTCGGTCAAACTAATTTCTACCAAATAAAATACATTATGCATTGAATTGGATAGATAATTAGTTTAATTTCGTGATTGATTACTGCCAAAAATTAGGTATATGTAGAAATTAATAAATAATTATTAACATTCTTGGTCATTCCTGGAGAAAATTAAAGTTTATCTGAACAACCTACGACGTTTGTTTTGTTTTATTATTAATAAATTTCTTTTTTGAACTATTTCTGCGGGTGTTTGGTCGTCTATTGTTGATGGATGTACAGAAGTTCTGGATACTACTATACTAGATAATGAAAAAGTTGCATGTATTTTTGTCCGGGTAGCACGTCGTCGCTGTCCTCTCGGGGCGGACCGATACTGATGTCGATTTGTCGGTATGGCTCTTAAGCAATTCAGTCGCGCGCACGGAGACCCCGTCAAATAATTAGATTATTAAATGCCTCACAATCACTCTCTCTCTCTCTCTCTCTCTCTCTCTCTCTCTCTCTCTCTCTCTCTCTCCAATTACTAACCAGAGGTGTCTCGGCCCGACATACTTTATGACTCGGCGAAATCTTAATGGCGTCCCGACGCCCAAAACAACGACGATGATGGCGCCTCAGCCCACAATACTCCGCGTCTTAACGCTTAGCTTCGACGCCTGACGGTGGCACCCTGCCCTACCGTCGCGTCGCCGCGACTCGCCGACGACCTCCTTGGCTTGACAACGTCCGTCCCGGACCGACGCCGGCTCGCTTCTCCTTCTGCCTAATTTGCACCAAAAACCCCCCGTCACTTGGCCAGCAAGCTCCGGTTCGTTTTGGACCAATCAGGAGTCAGCTTACACACGATGGCCCCGCCTCTCGAGGACAACAATTCCGGCCAGAACCGTATTTATTAAATCATTTCTTAATTTCTCGTCGCTATTTACATTCATTTACATAAAATGGTTCAATTACTTGTTCACATTTATGATTTCTTAATTACTACTTAACTATAACACAGTAACAACTAGCAAAGGCATTGGCTGGACCCTTCCCCTCGTGACCAACTAGGGAGGTGGTTCGAGCGGGGGTGGGATGAGGCCCCAAGACACACTCTGCACCTGCTTCTCTCCCTTGTCTTCACAAAGACAAAATATTTACAATTCCTTATTTTTAACATAAAACTTGGTGCAGTAATGGTATTTTAATAAGAACTATTGCAATGTGATCCTGATACAATGACGACGAGAATGAATGGTCGCAAGATATAGTTATTATTGCACATTAATTTATGATGGTTGACACTGATAACCAAATCGGGGTGGTGACCATATGGGCCTGCCACAAACCGAAACTTAATTAAACATCAGCCAGTACTAACAACTTGAATTTAAAAGTGACGACATTAATGTTTCTAAGGTTGTGCTTAGTATTTGATTTACTAAACGTCAATGACAAAAGGTTCCAAGATGCTAGGTTTAAATTCCACAACTTTTCTAAAAATTCCATGTCGGATATAGCAGCCTTAATAGAGCATTTTGGTCGAGATTCTTTACCTCTGAGCCATCCCGTGAGTGAATTAATTTTGTGTGCTCAACCTGATCCGAAATAATAAACCAATTACTGTAGCTATATTAGATTGAGATTTAGAGCAGTTAGTTTTTCAAGCTAGCTCTTAAAGCAGGAATTTTTCCCACTTACCTGCCGGTCTGTAAAGTAGGACTTGCAGCCGAGGATCTGGTCGACTGGCAGAAAAGCTCACTGAAGTCCCGCGTTGTCTTCCCTAACTGGGTCGCAACCGTCGTGCTCATGCTAGAGCACACATAACTATCACTAGCTGAAGATTAACTATGGAATTTTACACAGTAGCGCGGTTCCAGGCCCTCTTCATGATCTTGACTATCTTGCCACGCGTCTTCGCCACATGGCAACTTGGATTAAGCTTCGAAACTCGTTAAATTATGAAGATTTTATACCCCTCAAGCCAGACTCGCAACTGTGAGTCTGTTCGCCTAGAATTTTCCAAACGAAATGGCTTAAATTGTGTTTCTTCCAGCAAAAATTTTTTCCGAAGACAAAAATGTAATTATTGTTCAAAATTCACAAAAAGTGTAGCAAAATTTTGAATTTTGGTGCGTTTCCCAGCCAGGGGGTGGCCCTGCCTATTGCAACGCATGGAAGCTAAGTGGAGCTGCCGTTTTGGGTGTTCCATTATGGCAACCACCTGTTCCTTAACTAATCGCAATAAGAAATAGTTCGTAATGAAACCCCAAGACCAAGCAATTTTATAGTTAGTTAATGTTCTTCCTTACATTACTAATATGCGCTACCCTAAGGTGTTTGTAATTGATTAGAGGCGCATCAACACAAGTGTGCATAACCTCGAAACGCCCCAATGCCATGATGGAACACCCAAAAATCCGACTTCAACTACGTCACAACAAGACATCTCCTGACTATTCTTACCTCCATGTTCCCAGTGGTGTTATTGTTGCAGCTACCTTCATAAATACTCCATAGATTACAGTGACTAGAATGTATAACTTGTGACTGATGTGAATAAAAACTTAAATACATGGAACCAAGTATAAATTATCTTAAATAATAAACTAAACAAACTGCTTCCTGTTATGTTATATTACCGTTCTGGCTGTTTAAAACACGTTAAAAATGCGTTGAAGTTATGTTAATTTACGGCGCTCACAAACAAAATTAACATTAGTAACTTCAAATAAAATATTCATTACTTTAAATTAGTGCATGGGAAAGCGCTTAGATTGTTGGGGTATTTTTCTACGAGTGAAGACTATGGCTTCACTTTTCCCGACATAAATTTTGATCCTCCATTTTGTGTAGCAATTTTGGAAGGCATTTAGGGCGGACTGGGGTCTTTGTGTTGCTAATTCTGGGTTGTGGGAGCGACTGACTATTACTGTGTCGTCAGCATGGCAACCAAATTGCACTAGCCTATGTTCTGGTTTTGGGAGATCACACACACACACACATATATATATTGTAGCGTTTTACAACTCGTGTGTACTAATTAGTGTATGTACAACTGTGATGTATAGTACCGGTATTAAATCTCAGGGTGTTTTGTTTGGTTATTTGTGTGGGTGGTATAAAGTGTGAGGTGTTAATCATGGTGACAACTGATTATAGGACACTCATAAACTCTACTGTAAACTACTACCACACAAAACATAAATTCTGATAAG
>PNEQ01034788.1:0-15185 GCA_003012365.1 Medauroidea extradentata | reverse complement strand
TATCACGTTAATACACTATAAGTTTTTTTATCAGATACCTTTGTGGGTACCTGGGCCCATAACCTGTTAATACTTGACAAAAAAGAACAACATTTCATACTAGCAAAATACTTTTATCTCTTAACTTTCTCAATTTTTCCATTTTGTGCATCTACCCACAAAACATACAACTTGCACACACTCCTACCAACACTCCAACTCCAATCTTCCCTCTGTAATACTCATAGCTGACAACATAAACAATAACACAAACAATAACATTCTCTACAAAATTCTTATTCATTTTAGAAATTTTTGTTTGTATAGTTTTAAACCGATGCTTCCAATCTTGTAATTGCGTTTTCTTTAGCTAATGTAGAAGAATACGTTTCTTTTAATATTTTATCTGGGCAATTTAAAAAATCTGTAATATGGTTTCCTAATTGTTTGTTAATTCCTGGACTTCTTAATTGGCAAATAAATTTATTGTACATTTTTACTCTAGAATTAGAATTTACCAGAGTTTAACAATCTTTTCCAGCAGAATTATTATTATTAACTATTACATTAAAGTATTCTTCATATTTTTTCCTTGTAAACGAAAACTGGTATTATTTGTTAAATATTTAATCATTTCTGCTTTGTTAAAAATACCAGCAAAATCTTGCGTTATATCTACATCTAATAAATAATAACATTCTTTTGCTAATTCTTTTAAAAGTTCTGGTAATTCTTTTATTACTGTATCTTATTTCACTTCTGCTAATTCTATTTTATATAGAATAGCGATAGGATTTTTATATTTTTGCTCAATAATATTTATAGCTTTATTAATAATTTGCTTTTAACTCCATAAATCGTTTGTACATTAGACTTTAATAAATAAGGAATATTTGCTTTAACTCCACGTCCTGCTAAATTTTATTTAGAAAATCTAGATCTTCATAAACTATTAAAAATATTGCATGCAGATTTTTTTTTACAAGAAATTTGCTATTTTTCATTTCCCCTTCGCAATCTATAAAGCCTGTTATTTTAGGAACCATAATATTATCACAAAATTGTTCTTAATTGGTTTGAATTCTTTTATTTTTTCTTCTCCACTTGTATTAATATCTGTAAATATTTGTAACAAGATTATTATTATTTAAATTTTCTGTAAGAAACCATATTCCAAATCTTTTGTAAGTTTATTTTATTTTATTACCAAGAAGTTCTGTTATAGATTACTTCTTTTCATTTGTAGTAGAAATTTTATTTTCTACTTCCATCTACAAAGAAAATATTTATTAAGTTTATAAAAAAAGTATTTGGAATAAAAAATTAAAAATATGTTAAACAGCACATTCTAAAACATTATGTTTATAAAATGTAGTTGTAATAAAAATTATAAAACAATCTATCCTAAATATAAACAAATAAAAATAAAAAATAAAATGACCCTAAAATTTCTAACGTATGTAACTCTATTCAAATCTAGAAATCTATAACCATTAAGGTTATTAAATAAGGTAGTTCAAACTGGGGTGTTTGAAAGTATAGTACAGTGCTAATCTTACCTCTTTGAGCCCTTTGGAATTTTATTTTCAGGGGCAAGAGGTAAATCTTTTTGAAAATTATGTAATTCATTAGGATAGTCTAAATCAACTTCTAAAATATGACCATAACTTGAACACACTTTTAGTATACATTTATTCCAATAATCGACATTATCAAGTTTACAATATTTACCCATTTAAAACCACCAAAAGGTAAATATTGAGACATTACCTACCCATATAAATTATTGGCATCTAAATACTAAAGATAAGAATTTTAAATTTTAGGCTCATAATTTTTCATATATTTATTAATAGCTTTTGCATAACGTTTACAACATTGTGAAATTCCACCTCTAATTTATTTTTCAATCATTAATATTTTATTGTAACAATTCAAAAATTCTAATTCAATTTTTGTATGTTTTAACATAGCATCCCAGGCTAATCCTGGTGCTGTAAAATTCCAATCAGGATCTAATTTATAAGTTTTTACACAAATATCTCTAAAATTTTCAAATATATCAGCTATCAATAAAACGTCAGTTTTGTTATATAATTATGTATATTCACCTAGATTTTTAATATGTTAAAATGTTTCCAAACTATTTGAGAAAATTCGTAATCTTCATCAGAAATATCAGTTTTATTTTGATTGTTGTGAAAGTTTTCTTTAGATTGCACCTCTGTTTCACAAAATTTTTCAATAGAATTCATAGAATTGTTTGGATGTACACCTATTTTAGTAACTAAACTCATTTGATCTTCTGAAAAATATTTTGAAGTTTCTCTAAATTGTTATTTTGTAAGATTTATTGAAAGTGAATGTAAACTGGAAGCCATAAATTTAAATGTAGTAATAAACATTAACTTCACTCCTTCTTCTACACCTTTTGTAAAAGAAATATATTTTTCTTCATTGTTTGGAATTAAATAGAGTCTATTTTCATTTTCAAATTTTCCAAAGTCTTTAATAAATAAATGTCATAACCAGATAAATTATGAATATAAACAGGAACAAAATTGGGATTTTGATAATTTAAATTACATTTGTTGTGTGCAGCATCACTAAATTTACCAGTTAAATGGCAAAGACCCTTTACAGAATCAATTATTGGCTCTTCTTCCTCATTAGTACTAAGAAATGGTTTTTCTCAAATACAAAAATGTGTTGCTGCAAAGTATTTATTTATTTCTTCATCAGTTAGTGGTTTCATTGGAACAACTTTTTGTATATTTCTTTAATCTTTTTATATTCCTTCATTAACATTTTTACAAAAACAATCGATGCATTTTTTCCTTTATAAAAACTGGTGGCTTATAATTTCAATTTTCATATTTTATATAACAACAAAAACATATTGGTTCGTCTTTTTGATAACCTTTTGTATATGATTTTTCAGGATTTGGCTCACAAGTATCCATTTTATTTATTAAACATTCAAAATCAGCATACATATTAAAAGGTACTTTCAAAGAGTGTTTGTAATTTTCAAACTTTAATATAGTATTTATTTAATTTGGTAATTCTACTCGAACACCTTTATTATTTTTACAATCTTCTTCATGTGTATTTAATTTTTCTTCAGTATAGAAATGTTGTAAACATCTATCACAAAGAAATTTTTTATGATGATTTTTTGAAAGTTGTGATCCAATAAGACAAGTAAGACTTGTTATCCAAAAATAGTGATCATTATTTTTATTCTTAATATACAAAAATATTAATGTGTTTATCAGTTTTATTTTTCGTAATAGTAATGGGTAAAATATATGTATATTCTGTTTTGTATTTAATTTTATTATTATTATTAGCTTCTATTTCATTATTATTATTTTCTTCTTCATTATTATTCATGTAATTAACATTTCTTCATCTTCTTCATCCATTTCATTTATTTGTTCATTTTTAACTCTAAATTTATTTTCTTCATATCCATAAACATTAATTAAAATTCCAGTTCTTTTTTGAAAAGTTTAAATATTAACTAATTTCATTGGAAATTCTAAACCATAAAATGCATTATAAAACCCATGTTCGAATCCTGAATAACTTTTTTAACCCCTTGTGGATGTTTTTTTTAGGATGCAATGCTGATAAAATAGACCACAAGAAACATTTTTATCATTATTTTGAAAATTAATAACAGCCTGTTTTTTATAAATTTTTAAGGTAAATCAATTTAAGAAGCACCTTTTAATTGATTATGTTTATTTATCCTTAACTCTAGATTTTTTATTGCTTTTTGCACCTACTGGTATCCTTTTCTTCATATTCAAACATTTCTCTTAATATTTTTGAAATACTGTTTTCATAATAACCTTCTAAATCAGTTGGCTTTAAAACAATTTCGTTTTTAGTTTTAAGCAATGCATGGTGAAATTCTCCATCATATAAATCACCTCTTTTATATTGAGCAGAAAAACATACGTTTACTTTTAAATTATTTTCCTGAAGTTGTTGTTTTATTTTATTTACTACAATTTATTTTATACAATTAAGAAGTATTAGTGGATCTACTTCTTCATCTATACAATTAACAGAATAAGTTTTCAATCTTCCTTCAAATGATCCTTCTATTTCATTTATTTCATAATCAGCAAATTCTTCAATTTAAATTTTATTATCTGTTGCTTCTATATGTTTTTTACCTCTCATGATTTTTTTTGATATAATTTATAATATTCTTTTCCACAAATTTCATATTTGCCATAACTTTTTGACGTTTAGCTTTTGGTTCATATTTTCGTTTATATTTTCGTTCAATTCTTTTAACTAATGAAGGAAGTCCTTTATGTATTCTAAATTTTTCATGACTTTTTTACTGTTTTGTTTGTACTCAATATTACCTGTTTTACAAATAACTTTTATATAATTTTTATGTTTTTATTTGCTAAATGTTTTTCTTCACGAGAAGGTTTATAATAAGTTTGACAAACATTATATTTAACTTGTGTTTCACGAATTTTTCCACTTACCCATTTAAAAAAACAATTTTGAAATTTAAATTCATCCCAAGCATTTTGAGAAGAAATATTTCTATTCTTTCGTATTTGTTTGGACTCCCTTTTTATTTTAGGTACCATTTATAACAAATAAAATTCATTATATTTTTATAATAATATAAAAGACAAAGGGACAACTAGAATTATAAACGAAGGAATGAAAAAGTTAAGTCTTAGGAAGAATTTTCATTCGATTAGATTGGAAGAAAAAGTTAATTTATATGATTAATTATTTTATGTTTTTTTTATTTTTAAATAATTTACTATAATTTACATTCCGTAAATTTTAACAACACATTTTATCTCATTTTTACGGAGATTTCGTGAAAATGTCTTGATTGCCTCAATATTTCTATAATATTAGGAAATTTTTTTAGGTGTCAGTTTTGAGCACGAAATAGGTTTTTAGTCTCGAACATACATATCTTACCTACACATTTCGTGTTTCACCACAATTTTTGTTTACAACACTTGTACATGTTGAGTTTCAGGGTTAACAATTAAATTCGACTTCGTGCACCGAAATTTCAACTATTATTTGTGACTACAATATTACAACACTTTCCATGAAGTACCACTTGAAAAATCAAACATACGAAGGAAAAAATTTTTATTCGCAAAATATTGCCTGCAATTTATTAAGTTAAAATTATATTTAATAGAAAAAACGTAGCCTACATGGCTAGCTATATTATTTATAATACACTTAACAACGTACCGTATAAATGTAAAATTATTTTTTTCACTACATCAGAAATTTACATGAGAAATACGTTTTAGTTTCACAGGTTGCAAGTCCGTACGTTTACGAAAGCGTTTTCGTGCATTGTAGTATACAAAATGTGTTTCACTCTGTGTGCTCGTTTAGTTTGCGTTTCACTTTAGATCGGGCCTTTAAGGCCTCGCTCTTTAGTTTAGCAGTGGTTTAAAAATATTTTTTTCAACGGAAATTAACACATAAATCAAAAATTCATTCTGGCAGTTTTACCTCTTATATATCAATGTTTGTATCTGAATTTTTCTGCTGCAATACACCAAACGGATTTTTAGATTTTTGTCCCTGAAATATCACATACTTTGTCGTCATAACAAGCCAAAATAAAGCAAAATAATTTTTTGCTAGCAAACGGTACGTATTTAAAAAAAACTCTTTGGCAGAATCGTGTCTCGTTTGACTCTAAACAGTCCTAATTTTTTTTAATATTTGGTTAAAAAAATACTAGAGTTATTTGCAATTGTTCGAAATAAATAAAAGATCATGGCCTTAAGAGGCCGCGACCGTCCACGTCATAATCGCGCTCAATAAGCACGCAAGCTGTATCCGTAACAATGTGATATTATTTCACGTCCAAAGAACTGCACTAAAAATTACACAATGCACTTTTCTTCTTTATCTTAAGGGTGTTCCCGATCGTAATAAAAATCGTAATTTAATATTATTTCATATTTTTATGAAATAGTGTTAGTTTTATAGACGTTACATGAGAGTACATTTTCCTCTTACGAAACAAATTTTAGCTCGGCCAGTTTTCCCATAACGACATTTCAAAGTCAAATGTTGCTTGTTTTTAGTTCATACACCCCTGAAAACCAAACAATATGATAAAACGAAATAATTCACAGCCAAAGTACATGTCAAGAGCTATGACTTTAAATACACAAAATCTCAATACTAAATAATTTTGTATTTTAAAAAATTTCTAAAAGTAGCAAAAAATGTTCCGTATTTCTGCATTTTTTAAAATACAAAACATTGTTTGAATTGTTTTTTTACGTAAATTTTGTATTGTTGATTGGTTTTCGAGGGTGTATGAACTAAAAGCAAGCAGATTTTGACTTTGAAATGCCGTTATGGGATATTTGGCAGAGCTAAAATTTTTTTGTAAGAGGAAAATTTTCTCCAAAAAAAAAAAAACTACTACAAAAGTAAAAATATTTCACACAAATATAAAATAATGTCAAATTACGATTTTTCCTTTTGGAACACCCTTAAGGCAATGATCTTTCATTTATTTCTAACTGTTGCAAATAACTCAAATATGTTTAAACCAAATGCTTTGAAAAAATTTGAGACTGTGTGCAGTCATATGATACACAATTTCGCCAGAGCGTATTTTTTAAAATAATGTACCGTTTGCTAGAAAAATGTTATTTTGCTTCATTTCGGCTTATTTTGACAACAAAATATGTGCTATTTTAGGGACAAAAATCTAAAAATCCGTGTAGTGTATTACAACAGAAAATTTCATATATAAATGATGATATATAAGTGTTAAAACTACCAGAATGAATTTTTGATATATGCATTTATTTGCGTTAAAAATTTTTTTTCGAAACCACTGCAAAACTAAAGGCGAGGCCTTAAGGTGACCGCCTAGGTGAAGGTATTTTGTTCCTTTGAGGCCCAGAAGTGCGGCAGTGGTGAGAACAGCATTCTAAAGTCACCGAACTAGCATGCTGTCTTCTCGTTTAGTAGTGAGCTCATCATATTACGTTTCTATTTTTAAGATGAAGGTATATTCTATTCTTTTCTTAAAGATTCCGCATCAAAAGAAATTGATACAAAAATGTCTACTGCGAGATCTCCCCATTTCAACATTTTAGGCTGCCGTATAATAATTTTTAAATATTACTGGTGGACCTAATTGGGTATCAACGCGTGGAATATTCTGTGGATGCGTTATACCTAGGAACCACTGCTTTTAGTGAAAAAATATTTCAGCATCAGTTTTCTTCAGTACCTCATGTGCACATATGCGGCTGTACTTCAAGGTCAGTGATTGGCGGAATTTAACTATCGCGTGTCTTAACGTTTTACTGCAAATCATAGACGTGTGTTATTCGCAGTAACGTACATTATACTGACTGGTAGAGTCAAATGATAAACGTCTTTACACAAAGACACTCTGCCAGTAACAGAGAAGCAGAACTACAGACGTGGAACTAAGACATTTTAAACAAGTTGTTGGAGGAATATTCTCGAGAAAATCACGAGTCACTATTTATACCTAAAGACTCTAGATTTTCACGAGTATACTTTTGCACCAATTTTTTTTTTCAGTATCCTGCATGCATAATATATCTACATCTGATTCGTAGTTATTACGTCCATGTCTTCGTATAGAGGCGTCTCTTATTTATCTGTACGGTCACTTCTTCGTCGCGAAAATATTTTTTACCCACTTTGTTTCAGTGTCTCGCGTGCACATTGACAGCTCTGCTTCATGCTGAACAGATTTCCTTGAATCACAGCTCTCGATCAAGTCACCTTAAAAAAATAACTAAATCAAAATATGTTCATTTGTTTAGAAGCTACGATGCCACAGACAGATACACACGCAGACACTCAAACCTATTACACACCTCTTTGTGCGTCGGGAGTTAATAAAATAAGAACATTAATTTTAAGGTTTATCAATGTTTACATTCAAATAGGGTTATCTCGACAACCGTCCCATATCAACCTCATTTTTATGTGAACTATTTTGATCACATTGACCAGTACTATCACCTCCTAGAATATTGCCGTTTTCTCCCGGAACATCCTGTATACTGTATTTAAGTGTTTCGCTTCTGTGCTCTTAGCTATTCTAATCCTTCACCACGTGGGCTACCCATATAATTAATGTTTCTTTTGACAGGAATTCATCACTCACGCTCCGGTGAGGGCGATGTGTTTGCGATTCTGTAATGCCAGGTTGGGGACAAAGCGGCCAGGCGGAAATAAGGGGGGAAAAAACGTAACTGGGACAATAAATGCGGACGCGAGGTGCTGGCTTGCCCGAGGTTCTATGCGCGTATACACCACAACGATGATCAGTTGATGCTGGGTCCAGCAGAGACACATTCGTATAGAGTCTGCACAGCCGCTACACTGCACAATCTGCCGAAGAACTCCGTCCTTCCAGTGCCAAGGTGAATTCATTGTGTTAAGGGTGAGTGTTAAGGGTCAGCGCTCAACATCGAGGTCTTTAGCGCTAGTGGGGGTGACACGATGTGAGAATGGAGCGGCATCGGAATGAAAGGGCGGGGGAAACGGGAGATCCCCGAGAAAACCCGCCGACTAACTGCATCGTCCGGCATGATTCCCACATGCGGAAATCTGGGAACCGACCCCACCGGGATTCGAACCCGGATCGCCTTTGTGGGAGGCGAGAGGTCTGACCCGTTGGCCACCGCGGCCCCTTGTATTAAGGGATATGGAAAGGTAAGATGTCGAGCGAAAGACTGGAATTCTCAATCGTCGATAAAATCTGAACTACTTATCATAATTCGATAGGACTTTTTAGATACCTCATTAGTGGACGTCTATTTATACAGCACTAGGCGGTAGTATGCTTTGCTTTCAAATAAAAAAATAAAAAACGAATTTTAGAAAATTATGGGCTTGAAACCACAAAACCTACAAAAATGGAAAATTGTAATTATTATAATTTAAGCATGATAATATCTAGGTTCCTTAAATAAATTATTTTCAAATCAAAACACCAGTATTTTTGAAATTCGGTTTTTATAGAGACCTGTGTATTATCATATTAAAAAAATGACAGTTTTTCCATTTTTATGGATTTTGTGATTCCAAGCCCTTATTTTTTCTAAAAAAAGAAAAAAAAACTGTGTTTACTTTCTACTTGAAAACAATGTAGGCCTATATTACTGACAAATGCTGTATAGTAGGCATCCACATAATAAATTTCTACTCGGCTAAAAGTTCCACCTTTTCATAGAAATATCCAAAGTTCCAGCACATTTCGTCTCTTACACATCATAAGACCCTGTAATTATCGTGAAAAAATGTTTGTAACATTTAGTTTTAATGCCTTGCGTGGACATCTGTAGCTTTGCTTCGTGGTAATTAGCAGCCTATCTTTGTGTTGTGACGTCACTTATTTTTGTCAATAGCGTGTCAATATTCTGTGCAGACACAACAGTGAATAACAAAAACAATGTAATATATAGATATGTGTGTGTTTGTGTGCGTGCGCGTGTGTATTTAAGAAAACTTAAATTATGTAATAATCATATTATTCATTTTATTTATTTGATATTAATTTCAACCTGTAACATATCCTGTTTTGTAAAACTAACCTTAAATAATTCGAAAAGTACTTAATTTCGAAGTACTTCAGAAGCTGAAATACCAAATACCATGTTGTTAACTTAAAAAAAAAAGACGTATTTCCGAAAGAAACTTTTGCCTCTTTATTTTTTCCATCTAAAGGAAGAATTTCTAAAAAAAAAATGTTTTTACAAATTATTTTTATTTATAAACAGAAGCCCAAACACCTATTTCCATATTTCTAATTTTAAAAATGTCTAACTTCTATACAAACTTCCATCAACTATTTATCCCACTTAGGGGATGGATTTTCGAAAATACTTTCTTGGTGCTCACCTACTTTATATAGTAAATTCGTGAGAAAAATGTTATGCTTTTGGCCCCATCGTTTTAACCTGTTCGTTGTCTGTCAGTCAGTCAGTATCAAGAATTGTATTAAGTAAATTTAGAATCTACAATTTAATATAAACTTGTGAAA
This sequence comes from Medauroidea extradentata, assembly GCA_003012365.1. Lineage (NCBI taxonomy): Eukaryota > Metazoa > Arthropoda > Insecta > Phasmatodea > Phasmatidae > Medauroidea > Medauroidea extradentata. The sequence goes on along the minus strand of PNEQ01034788.1, from coordinate 5,125 downwards.
TCTGATGGTGGTAGTACAACATTCCTCGTTTTAAATATTCTATTGAAATTGTTTAATATGTGCTTCAGAAGAAGGGATTCAAATTCATACTCTCCCAAATGTAGGCCTACTTGTAACATAGGTTAGAGTAGAATATAGTTGGGTTCATTAAGGGCGCGATTTACGTCAATTTTCATCACCATTATTTTATTTTTTATTTGTACCATATATTATTTTTCTTATTTTACACACAAAATGTAACTAAATGTGGCTCTTATGAAATTTTTTTATCTCTCATAGTTTTCCCGTAATGGCTTGTTAAAGTCATATTTTGCATGTTTCCATTTTAACGACTTCACTGAAACCAACTCGTATACCAAACTCAAAAAAATCACAGTGGATAAAGACATTGCAGGCTACAATTATATGCTCATAAAATTAAAGAATAAAAATTATTTGTATTTTAAAAAAAAATATTGAATATTTTTAATTTTTAGTTTCACATTTTTTTTTAAATTCGAATAATTTTTATTTTTTAATTTTATGAGCATGGCATTGTAGCCTGCAATGTCTTTATCCACTGTGATTTTTTGAGTTTGGTATATGAGTTGGTTTTAGTTGTAGTCGTTAAAACGGAAACATGCAAAATATGACTTTAACAAGCCATTATGCGAATACTATGAGAGATAAAAAAAATGTCACAAGTGCCAAATTTAGTCACATTTTGTGTCTAAAATAAGAAAAAAAATATATGGTACAAATCAAAAATAAAATAATGGTGATGAAAATTATGGTAGACCGCGCTCTTAAATATGTCTAGGAACCCCCAATTTTCGCGAAAAAATTTTGGCTTCACCTTACTTCAGAGCCTTTTCACATCCGCAGCTGTGTTTCATGTTTATTGGCAGCGTGTCTGTGTACACAGACGTCAGTTATTTGATCTCATCAATCATAGCAAGGTTTCTGCGACACCACACGTCTGTGAAGATGCTAGGAGTTAAAAACATATAATCACTGGAGGCACGATTATTTCGCGTATTCATCTGGTCGCAGCTCGCAGCCTAGACTTCCCAGTCTTATGCACGAACTGGGTATTGTCGATTGTTTATTGGCTTCTAACCATGCATGCCAGTACCACGTGATTTCACCACGAGATTTTTCCTTATTTATTACTGGTTTACAGTCGTCAAATGTGTATCAAAACAGCTGTTGTCCGATCACAGCGATGACAGAGAAGTATACGTTGTTGGCGTAGAATCAATACGCGAAATAATCGTGCCTCTACCAATCACTGACCACAAAGCAGAACTGCAGATGCGTACTGTAACAAGTTATGCAAAAATCTTTTTCGCGAAAGTCAGGTGTCTCTGTGTCCAAAGAAACTATTCCACCATAAAATAAATAAATAAATTAATTAATAAATAAAGATATATCTGTCTTGTTGCCTGTACTAACACGATAAAGTGAAACATAGTGTTTCAAACATTTCTATGATGTTGGCAGTTACGTATAGCCCGTTTAAGATATTTTTGAGAAAAAAATTGAATGACTCAGTTGATAGCATTGAGCTGCATTTTTTATCCTCGTATGGTAATTCTAAATCACGTTTAATACTCCTAGGTTTGCAGTCGGTAGTCTGTATACCATCGTAACAAGATAGACAATAAATAATATGAAACAAAGCGTCCGTTAGTCAGAAGTTTCTAAGTTTGAGTGAGTGCTAAAGTGTAATACGAACAGTGACAGTCGAAAAATCCGATCGTTGTAACCAGGGGCGTCATTTCAGGTTTTTCTAGGGGGGGGGGGGGCAAGATTTTGTTTTCCGGCGACAGTGACCTTGTTGCATTTTTTTTATTAACTAACCATGTATAAATTAGATACTTTAATAATAAAACATCAGATTTATGTACTTAAGTTAGCGTTATTTAAATTTAAAAATACAAAAAATATATTTATAAACATACAATTCTAAATCCGGGGGGGGGGGCATTTGCCCCCCCCCCCTTGCAGCCCCAAATGACGCCCATGGTTGTAACCACCAAGACTGTAAATTAATTGTGGTGGAAAGGGTTAATTAGTGGCTGGTTAGAGCCAGTAGAGTTGCGACTTGAAGCTGCCCCAGTCAGTGTATCTCTGTTCATCTAGTAGGATTCACAGTCTACAATGTACATTAACGCATTAGACATCAGGCCAGATTTAAATCTACAGTTACGTCCTCTTTAGAAGAACAACATACCACAGTATTAAAAATTATGTATTTTGTTACTAATTGTCAAAGAATCTCTTTGTAGTACTATAAACGCTGTTTCCGTAAAAAATACCAAGTGAATTATCCTCGGTATTGAGAACATAATACAAGTAGTGTATTTTTCCCTACGCGTGTGGTAAAGTGATTACCGGTACCATCCATTTAGTGATATATTATTTGGTATAAATTTATCAACATAATGTAGTAATTGTATATTTTACTTCTCCTCACTGGACATTTATATTTCGTGTTATGCTGCGTGTAGTACATAATTCAATTTGTAATATTTGCACACACGTAAACATACCCACAAAGAAGCACGTATATAGGGAACATAGCCTATATATATATATATATATATATATATATATATATATGAGGGTTTTTTTTTTCAACCTCCGATCGGCTGTAATAAAAAAACGGGAATGAATTAGGAAATTATTTTAATGTCAAAAGAAACGTATATATCTTTACTCTTTTTTTTCCACATAATCACCGTACAGATCGAGGCATTTGTCGTACCGATTCACCAGCTTGCCGATACCCTCTGCAAAGAATAATGCCTCCTGCCCATTCGGCCTTGTCCCCTGAAACTTCTTGTTGTGGTTACAGTATGCTCATTAATCGATACTCGTAATCGTACGCGAATAGACACGTAGTGTTTACCCCCTTCCACCAACCATGTGGAGCGGCCGTAGTCACGCCATGGTGTCGGTAAGCAGGTGCATCGGTACGCGACAATTGCCTCGATCTGTACGGTGATTATGTGGAAAAATAGAGTATAGATGTACGTTTCTTCTGACATTAAAATAATGTCCTAGTTTATTTCCGTTTTATTATTACAGCCGATCGGAGGTTGAAAAAAATAACCCTTGTGTGTGTGTCTATATACATATATATATATATACATATATATATATATGTATATATATACATATATATATTTGTATATATATGTATATATATATGTATATATATATATATGTATATATGTATATATATATACACACAAACATACATACATACATACTAGCTGCCCCGACAAGCGTTGCTTTGTCACATAAATAACTTATTGTAAGTGTGTAAGGATGTGGTATATAAGTGGAAGAGGTCTAATAATAAAGAAATTAATTAATAATAATACAGCAGTGACACCTGGTGGGGATAGACTGGTATCAGCTCGTGGGGATAACTGATCAATTATCACTTACACAGTTATCGACCGGGTTCAAAAATTATTAAATTAAAAATATTTACTAAACAACAGAGAGAGAGAGAGAAAGAGAGAGAGAAAGAGAGAGAGAGAGAAAGAGAGAGAGAAAGAGAGAGAGAAAGAGAGAGAGAAAGAGAGAGAGAGAAAAAGAGAGAAAGAGAGAGAGAGAAAGAGAGAGAAAGAGAGAGAGAAAGAGAGAGAGAAAGAGAGAGAAAGATAGAGAGAAAGATAGAGAGAAAGAGAGAGAGAAAGATAGAGAGAGAAAGAGAGAGAGAAAGAGAGAGAGAGAATTTTTTCTGATTATCAGAGCCTAAACGGATATATGAGTAAATAATTAGATCCACTGATTTTAATTTTGTAACAATTTGTTTCACTGCCTTACGAGCACATCTGCAGATGCTTCGTGTTTATTGGCAGAGTGTCTTAGTGAGAGGCGTCAGTTATTAGACTGAGCCAATCATAGTAACAAGGTTACCACGTCACCTCATGTCTGTGATTAGCGGTTAGAAAGAAACACTGAGAGATAATAACATCCTATCACTGACCATGAAGTAGAGCTGCAGTTGCGCACGTGAGGCATCGAAACAAATTCGTACAAAATTATTTAACTAAAATCAGTAGTTATATAGATGATAAATGAATAAGTAAACACTACACTCTACATATATATATATATATATATATATATATATATATGCGAATGGCCTTTCTCAAAATTGTGTCTAAAACAGTATACTTCTTTAATTTCATTTTTAAAATGACTTTATTCATTCGTGTCATAAATGCTACACAAAGAATTTATCTATGAAATTGTTTGTAAAGTGAAATTAATGCGCTGAGTTCGGAAGCTGCGTTATTGTACTGGTTAAACGCTCGCTTTACTTATACACATTTTTCATTAAGCTCTCTTCATTAAAATGTTATATTTAACTGTTATTATTTTGTATCTAGTAAATTCTGCACCCACTAACTTGGTTTCAGCTTAAGGCCACGATTTCCTATCTATGCTGATTTTGCGAGTTAAAAATTTTTGAATCGTGAAAGGGAGCAAACATAAAAAAACCGAAACGTTGGAAATTGTCTGTACTATGAAGCCCCTTTTTTTTTTTCAAAAAGAAATTTATATAATTTTGCTTAGTTATAGACTTTCAGAAAATTTATTTAAGTCGATAATTATCCAAAATTATAAAAACCTTTGTTTTAAAAAAATAGGTTTAATAAAACAAACAATTTCCAACATTTCTATATAGCAATTTGGCAATGTTTGCTCCCTTTATAGATTTAAAAAATAAAACTTAATAAAATATTGTTGCTTGCCATGTACCTGGAGGCCAGTGGTCGGCGGCTGTTTCGTAACACCTTGAGGGCTGGCCGATGATTCAAAGCCCGAGTGGCTCATAGTGGGAATCCCGCCCAAACTACGTCATAGATACCTGTCCCAACTGCGTCTTAACCCTTCGAGGGCGGCCGATGTGACTACAAACATATCCGAAACATGATGAAATATCTATTTTTAGACCCCTGTAATGCGGGGAACACCCGACTGTCTGGGCTAGTATAAAAGCACATAATCGGCACATTTGAGGGGAGTTCGCTATTGGTAGTGCTAGAGGAAGGTGCTACGCCTGTGGAGAGAGACTGGTGAAGACATCTTGGTGACGTCAAAGTCTACTGTGAGGCGGCAG
>PNEQ01034784.1:0-47864 GCA_003012365.1 Medauroidea extradentata | reverse complement strand
ATAATTAGAATGAACAGTTAAAACACTGCTAATGGTAGCTAGTAGGTACAGGTTAAATATATTTCTACTAAAATTTTTCACGGTTATTTACGCGAGTGCAAAACTACGTATCCAAGATACGTTTATTACTGTTGGGTTGATAAGACTGATGGGAAAAGAGGGTGAGATAAGGAGGGGGGGGGGAGAGCAAATCACAATTCTTGCCCCGGGCGAAGGAAATCCTATATCTGTAACAGTTTATATTCAACTGTTGAGTTGTGTGTATTCATTAGGCTGGCAAAGGTTGGTACACATGCCGATCAGTAGCGTGAAAAATGATAGGAATGCATTGTCAATATAATACGACATCGGTCATAGGAAATCACTTTAAATGTGTTCTGTCTGGCAGGCGCGCTGATTGCACGTGTTCGTATACTAGGATCTAATCCTGCTGTCCTTGCAACACGACCTCGCACCGCAAGTGTTTGCGTGTTCGACACTTTTTAACTATACGCCGGTGAATTTAAAAATAATATTCAGCAAAATATGTTCAAATTGTATCAATTTTGTGCGCGTTGCTGATGTAGCCTTGGTAAAAATTAGCTAAATATAATGACGTTGGCAACTGTAATCTTGTACAATCATCACAAAAAAGCGTAATCGAGGCTTGGGAGCACGTGGTCACTATACTCTATCCATTCCAAGATTGCAACTTGTGTCACTCCGCCTGTTCGCGCGCTTGAACGACATTGGCTGTGCAACAAACCATCGCACCACCTCCGCGTATCAACTGGCGACAAGTGGAGAAGTGGAATCGCGCCTTGCTGTAGAGGAAATGGAATCACTATGGACGTGGTGTCGTCGCGTAAGTCGTAGTTAATACATTCCACGTATAGTATTTCACGCACACAGAGTGATATTATATTACGGATAATCTATCCCGAACTAAAAAACAGCAATTTAGCGTAGGACCTATTTCCTGTCGCAACGACACTGTTAACTAACCAGCCAACCAATGATGGAGAGCTCACCTGTGACAGTGTTTATTTCTGCTGCAATCTTGGACTGGATACAGCATAAGGTCGAGTCTTGCGCGCTCGCCAATCACTTCGTCGCCTCTGAGAGCAAGGTGCTCACGCGGCTTTAGTCTGCCCTTCAAACGCGTTGCAGCGAGTTACGACTATTTTTTTTACGAAACTATTTAACGTGCGTTATACTTGTATATATACGAAAAGAACACACACTTCAAACTATGTCGCTATAGTTTTGAAAATTCGGTAAGTTTATCATAAACATTATTTTCGGGCCCCTCGAAACGTCCAAAAGTGGCTATTCCAGACTTCCGTACCTGAAATATTACAACCGGATTCGAAAACGCAATTATAGTAGACTCTGAATTAAGCTGCCCTTAAATCAAATTTAGTGGTCCCCGCTTTAAAGTGTCGCAGAAAAAAGGGTAATAGTAAAGCGTTGCACGCCATTTGATTGGCTTGCGCGGAGATTTGTAGCATCCTTATCATTCCTGCCACACTCACGCAAACACAGCCTGTCTAAGGAGGCCTGAAATAACCGTATATCAGTACTGGAAATATGATTGGAACCGTCAAGTAGGACGTCTTCGCTCACAGACACACACCTAACTGGGAAAGAAAGCTGCAGTCGTGCATACAGAAAACCAGTGTCCTTGTACACTAGCTTGGCCTTGTATATATCGTGCCGTTGTTAAATGGAGGTGAAATGCTGTAGTTCTGAGAAATGGTCCGTATTACAGCGAATACATATAATGGATGAGTTACAACTAGGCTACATGTGTGAGGCCGTGCTTTGCGCAGAATATTCGACAACCACAATCATGCCACGATTACTTGGCGCCATGATCTTTCATTTATTTCAAACAATTGCAGATAACTCAAATGCATTGAAATAATTTGAGACTGTACAGGCATGCAACACACAATTTTGCCAGAGAATTTTGTAAAATAATGTACCATTTGTTAGCAAAAAAAAAAAAATGATTTTGCTTCATTTTGGCTTATTTCGACATCAAAATATGTGATATTTCAGGGGGGAAAATCTAAAAATCCATTCGGTGTATTGCAACAGAAAAATTCCGACATACGATGATATGTAAGTGTTAAAACTGTAAGAATTAATTTCTATTATATGAATTTATCTGCGTTAAAAAAAACATATTTTCGAATCCATTGAAAAACTTAAGATCGATGCCTTAAAGCGCTTAATTTTACAACACTAGGTGCAGTATTCATAAACAATTTTAATCATGGTTTAAATCGCCATATTTAGTCACTACTTGCTATTTTCCGTATTCAGAAAGCGCAACTAGAGGTGACTACTTAACTACGGGTTTAGCAAGTCTTGGTTTAAGTTAGACAAGGTAATTGGTTATCACCGTGTAGTTTCCTGAATACAAATTAGTCTGAAGGAATGTGGATTACATTTCTTCTGTCTACATAAACATAGCAAAACTCAATTTTGAAACTGCTATCCGGTTAAAAACTACATTTGGTTAATAATGTGTATTTTCACTCTCACGAATCAAAGTATTTAGTTTAAAATTCTCGTGACAAGCTTGTTGCTAATTAAACTGCAAAATTGCTGATATTTACAAAATAACACTCAATTATTTTGTAAATTATTGTCCGAACTTTAAAGCCGATACTAATGAACTCTCTAGTACGCTTGGAAGCATACAATAAGATAATTAATATAAGTTTTCCTCATTTTTAATTAAGTTGTATATGTTACAGTAAAATGTTTTACTTACTCAATTTTACTATAAAGTTGCTTTTGTGAATTCCTCTGATCATATAATTATAATCACTTTTCTCGTAATCTCTCTCAAAACTTTTGAAAGTGGAAGTGAATAATGACACCTACTGTCTATTATTAAATAATGTTTGTATACGCAATGCCTTTTAAATGCATATAAGTATCTTGGTGTGTGATGAATATGTATGTACATGGAAGAAGAGTTCACTAAAAATAAAAGTAAATAAAAATATATTGAAAACTGGCTCAAAGCAAGTAATTATTTTTGGTGCTACTTTTGCAAAAAAAAAAAAACAACCAAAAACTTTGTACAGTTGTAATTAAAAACGTAAAATGTTCATGCCATGTTTATTTGAATAATTTTGTAGCACATGATAATCAAAAATTACACTTGAAGATTTGTGCATTTGTGATTTTTTTTTAACCACAAGGAAGTTTCTCTGACAGACGTTCGTTTGTACTCACATGAACACACTCAAATCACCTTAACTTATTTCAGACATTTTAATGTAGAAAGACCGTAAAATTAAATACGGGTGGAACTGTTTACAATTACTTCCAGTTTAGGTAGATTTTCCATTAATAACGGCAATTTTAAACGTAATATGCGTACTACAGAATCGTAAAAAAAAAAAATCCATTAATGTGTTTAAGCTTTAACACCCACCGAAATATAGCCTCCATAACAGACTTTTTTTGTGAAATTATTTCTATTTTATAACTGCACTGTCTAAAGAGCAATATAAAAAAGAAATTCAGATTTCAGTCATACAAATTACGTGTTAATAGTTTTGTTTACGAGTTGCATGAGAAACTTGAAGAGGATTTAAACAGAATAGAAAATAATACTGAAGGAACACAGAATAACAAAGAGTAAGCATGCAGGCTTACCATCTGCTACTTGCTTGAAGATGACTTTAAGCGGTAACCTGAGCTTTAATGGCATGCTTAAATATGATGTGTGTGTCTAAATAAGACTATTAAATGTAGCTATAGGAAAGTTAGTAGCCAAAATAATTCATACGAAACCGACTTTATTAATATTCACTCAAATCTTCCCCACTGAAATAAGAACTTGAACCTGTCACTTGACACAAAATGTTTCTCAAATGCTATTAGTGTAGAGTTGTAATTACAAAATATACATCCATTTTTAATGCTGTGTTTTCTACCAAACCTTAGCTGCAAACTTCATGCTCCAGTTAGGCAAATCACTTTAGTTGCTGAAGTTACCTGCAATACTTGGACGCATTATTCTTAACAGCTTATTCATTTTCCTAATTTGGTTGCTTACTGAAGAATACAAATGGATTGCTGTCTGCGCGTTTGTGGTTAAAACAGACTCTGCAACAAATAGTTAATAATGTACGGCACGAGGAGGGTTAATTCTATCAATTACAAATATTCGTTAATGAGGTGATCGCCCGCCCTGGCCGCCTAGCGGTGTGTAGAGCTTCTAGTCCGGAGGAATTCTGCAGAAATGCATATGAATTATGCACTTAAAAAAGCGATTTCTTTGTTTTGGCATGCTCTGTTGTCAATGAATAACAATTCAAAGGTGAGAGGCCTCGGCTATTTCACTCCATTTTATTTTTACAACATTTCTAATATACCCTAACTGTCAAATCAGATTACCCAATTTGACGTATGTTTATTCGAACTTTCCTCCAGGTTAAAAATCTATAATACATTTTTGTGAGTAACAAAACCGTGTATTTGTTACATGGGCCTGATATGTAATATCCAAATGGTCACCGGTTAGTTTTTGTGGGGGTATGAGTTCATTTAGGAATGGATACCACTGGTATAACGGATAATTCTACTTCGGAAAGTGTTGTATTTTGTGTACCAAAATAATTTGTATGATTTGTAAGTGACTTTGCTATTTCTATTTACAGGTATTATATAGGTTGGATAAACATTTTAAACTCTTGGATTGAGTTGGTGAATGTGGGAATAGAGATAAATATTCACAAATAGGCCTACTAATTAACCCTGCAGACGGAAAACATGAGCTAAAGGTATTGTGACGATAGCATTGTGTGCCCTGGCAAATATTTTTTTAAACCTTGGGAAATACTATCGAACCCTTAGTGTTAATTTTAGGTAGTTTGATAAGCTAATAGTACACCTAAAAAAAGTGGATTGACGATGGTAATGATATCGAGGTTTCACAATATAATGATGTCAAATTCCATGGAACGCGTAGTCTTAAATATAGCAACACATTTCTTCCATGTGTACAAAAATGCAGTGTGTCTGACAACGCTGAAGGGACAACAACTACGTGTCCAAAAATTAAGTTTTCTCGTATGACCACTGGATAGGTGAACCCTAACAATGCCGTTTGTTTTTTCTGTAGCAGTACTGGTTCTTCGTCCCGTGAGTTGCATGAAGTGTTTTCCTTTGAATCAGATACACAGATTAGGCAGTGTGATAATAATTTACAGGAACAAGACTTGATTGCAAAGTCCATTCAAGGTGACTGAATAGCAGTCGAACCCACATATGGCAGAGATAGTTTACTTATACTGTACAAGAAGGATTTGCGACTAAAACATTATTTAAAAAGAATAGAACAAGCCTCAAATATGGGCGAAAGGATTTTCTAAAACAATAAGCTTCTTGCGGGTTAATTTCGAAGATGTGGCTCCTATTTTTCGACTGCGAACTTTGACGAAAATGTTCCAAGGCCGAGTAACTAAACTAGGGGGTGAAACATCTACTGTGCATTCCACACGCTTGAAAAGTAAAATCCTCAACTATACGTCACATCTGAGGCTGAAGACAAATATCTGTACTGAGCGAGTTCCGATGATGTTGGGACAGGCTCTTCTTTCTCCGTGAATATGATGCAGAAACGGAAGCTAGCTATCCTGTCGCGAGCTGCACAGATCATACAAAAGAACTCACTGAAAAACAAAACAACCATTCAATGGAACTTTAGCTTCAAATTGTCAACAGAACTCAGTTCCCATGTCTCTTTTATACCTATGTCTCTTGTTATAAATTACGTACATGCGTTGATACACTGGGAACTTTTATGGTTGTTTCAGTTACTGGCTTTCAGTGTGCGATCTAGTTCCAGCTTCACTGAAGAACCTGTTACAGCGACAATGCTCAGCGGTCGCACACTTACAGGTTGTCGTCAATTTCCCTACTGTGAGTTTTCACAGTGGCTAAATAACTTCAATTAATGAAACAGCTAACCTAGTTCCCTATGTTTTTCTCCATGTAAAGAAAATACATAAATTATGTTTCCATGTTTCAAAAATCGTGTCAAGCCTATTATTTCTAAAGAAATGTGCTATCGAGTTCCTTTAGAATATCAAAAATCACTCTTTTTTTCACACTGCGTCGTCTAGAAAAATAGGCATCAATCTGATTTGTAAAACAGAAGGAGAAAAACGTTTGACTCACACTAAATTTTCAAAAGATAAGAATGCATGGTCACCGCTTATAGTCGCACAATAAATGGAATACGACGAAAACACTACGCATAAATAAAGTGCTCCGTGCTTAAAGGCGATTTTATTCTTGATTTCCGTAACAGTGTCGCTATCTATTGTTATGTGGTCACCATGAAACAAATAAATATTGTTTGGCGAAGATGTCCGAGGGCCAGGGTAGCGCACCCCGACCTGCAAGTGCATATTTTACAACTGGGTGCCAGTGGATATATGCTTGCCTTGACATGAGGAGATGAGGACCGACAATGGAGAGACGCCGGAATGAGAAGGACGGGGGGAAACGGGAGATCCCAGAGAAAACCCGCCAACTAGCGATATCGCCCGACGCGACTGCCACATGCGGGAGTCCGGGGCGTTTCCAATTTTTTTTTGCAACACTACAACAATGTTTGGTAAATTTTACAAAACACTTGTATTTTTACATATTTATTTGTATATTTACAAACATTTCTGTAGATCTACAAACAAATTTTATATATTTGTAGCTAATATCTTGTTCATTTTACAATTGTTTGTAGTGTTACAAAAAATGTAATCGAAACTAGTTTCCAAAAAGGTGTTCTTTAAAAGTACGACATGTTTTGTAAAATGTGACAGGTCTACTAGGTTTATTTTGTTTAAAATCAAAAAAGTTGCTCATTAACATTTATTTTACTAGTCCCCGAAGGTATTAACGATATTTGTAACTACTGTAATAGTTTTCTGATATCTTACTTGTATTACCTGACTGATAATGTTCTGATATTAGGTTACCAGATTTTCCGTGTAAATGTACACCTCTTTTTACTGTGCACCATCATTGCTAAATAGAGGCAGCTCGTCACTGTTTTGAGGTTTTAATTCATTCCACTGTTTTTCTCCCGAACTGCAGAAAAAAAAAGTATATTTCCTGACATGGGGGGCAGAAGTATTTCTGACGCTAAACTGATGTTCGGAAAGTCAGATTTAGCGGGAAAAAGAGCCTAATTCGTAATACCCAGTGTTTTACTATAGTTGGCTAAGAGAAGGAAAAGCAGGACATTGGGCGGAGATGAGGTCATACAGCACTGTCGGGAATTTTGTTATCCTTTTCATGTCTAACGTGTGACATGCAGAGCGAACTATCGCTGATGTGTGACACCGCATGAACTGTGTCTTTGTAGTTTCGAAACTCTTAGCAATTGTTCAGTTGAGATAAAACCCTTCTTACTGAACCCTATTGCACAGAACTAACCCTAACCGTACAAATAAGGCGAGGGATGATTGCCTTCTCTGCTCTACTTACTTTCACAAAAACAAAAGCTTGAAAAACTATTGCTGAAATTATTTTACGAGGGAAGTAAAATATGCCACATGAAAAATTTGTGCAAATTTTAAACATTCTTAGAAGTTAGTTTTTTTAATTATATTTAGCTTTTGTTGGTTGTTTAAACACAATGTGCCTTCTACCAGCTTTGCAAGGATTGTGTACTGCATATTTCCCGCGATTGAGGCACGGAAACGTGGGAGCGGTAAGGGACACGCTGACACGCTCGATCACGCGCGGCACTAAACTGACGTATGTCTACAGTATTTTCCTATTTCTAATGGTTTTAATTGGTAATTTTTATTTGTTGGTAGTATTGGCAATATGTGGTAAAGATAAACGCTTTGTTGGTAATATTGTTTGTTGGTAATAATTGCAAACGCAGACTTATATTTTTTCTTATCATTATAGGTAAAATTTTTTTAAGGTAGGGGAGTCCGAAAACGCCTTTTTAATCCTTTTCGAGAAACGTAAAAATCTTGTTTCTAATAAGCTTTCTGCAGTTTTAAATTATAGTCTTATAATTAGAAATGTGGGTTCTTATTGAAGATAAACGTATTGGAACAAGTTGACTATGCAAAATGATAAACACAACACGATACAGTTCAGGTGTCACACCAACATTATTTTTTTCTACTTTTTGAGAGCCCCCCCCCCCAAAAAAAAAAAACAATTTATTTATAAGCGTTGAGAATTTATTTTATTCTAGAGAGACTTCCTCACCTGGCGCATGGACGGTGTTGTATCATGGATATTATTTTTTACGCGAAATCGATTAACTTATACAAATTCAACACGCTTGTTAGAAACATGATTTTCGGGCCTCTCAAAATGGCTAGAGACTGATGTTTTTTTTAGACTGCTGTAGCTTAGAAAATATCACGTGAATTCGTAAAGTGCAAATCGAGGTACATGTGTTGGCCTTTACGTCATACTATCCAAAAATAAATTTTAGACTCATCGCTTAAAGTCCCATAGGTAGGGCCCGGTAGTCTTCGCGAAAAGATTTTTGCCCCACTTTGTTTAAGTGCCTTGCGTGCGCACCTGCATCTCTGCTTTGTGGTCAGTGATTGGATGTCGTAACACACAACGTCACAGACGTGTTGTGTCACAGTTATCAGTGTGCTGATTGGCACAGTCAAATGAATAATAACTTTGTACAAAAACACTCTGCCAATAGCCATGAAGTTGAGCTGCAGGTGTGCACGGAAGACATTATAACAAAGTGGGGCAAAAATATTTTCGCGAAAACTACCGGGCCCTGAAAATTACGATTTCTAAATAAACTTTTGTCAAGCAGAACCATCATTACAATTAATAGACCTGTAACACAGGAAATATTAATAGTGATGTAAAATGTTATTACAAATACTGTTTTCACTACTGTTAACATTTTCCTTCGTACAGATCTAGCAAATATCATGAGAGCCCTGCTTTACGATAGCAGAAAGGAATCTTTCATTAATTTAGAATGGAATCGTGAATAAATTTTGATAAATAAGTCACATATGTCCCACTGTAAACTTTTAATTTATAAAATACAAAATATGTAGACATTTTTCTTTAAAATCAAGCATAAACCGCACGTATTCCAATATTTGGGTAGTGTTTGTGCCCGTTTGTAACAGTTTTGACATGCCTTAGTCTGACAAGTCACAACGAAGCACTTCACACTACTTCCACTTTGTATGTACACGTGTGCTGTTTGCCCTGTTACATGGAAGACACAGGCTATGATTGGCACACTGTTTATCCTGCACTCCATTCTTGAAGACATAGTCAACGAATATGGTGTATGATACCAAAGGCATATTGCGAGCTGGAGAGACTAATAGGACGTCGGTATTGAGAATGTAGATTCGTTCATAAACTAGCTACAGCGACGTAGCCAGAATTTTTTTTTGGGGGGGGGGGGGGGGATATTTTTTTGCAATGTACCACAATGTACCTACATACACACACAGAGAATAATACTTTATATTGTCTCCTTTGAATTATTGCATATATATATATATATATATATATAATAGGTACAAACAGATATATTTTAAATTTTTATTGAAATTTGTGTTAGGTCGGGGTAGGGTGGGGTATTTTCCGATATTTCACTCCCCCCTGCCCCTACAATCCTGATCCGCCTTGGCTACATTCAACTTACTTATAGGCTTTTCTCTGTAAAGAGAACACTTTTAAAGTCCTGGCTACTATTATTCTTTTAAGAGTATTGTGTTTCAAATGTCCGCGTTTGACGCGTGGGAACAGCAGAACGATAAGTACCAGAGTAACACGCTTGTCACCGCAGCGCACTAAAGTGACGTGCAAGGTTTTTGTGCAAGTCTTTTTCCTGTGCGAATTTAAACGGTGACCCCAAAATTTCATTTTGGGATAATGTGAAGTAGATGCCTACGGATGCATATCGTTTTGCAAGTAACGAATTCAGGCAGCATTTTCGGAGTAACAGCAGTATAAAAGACAGCTTTGTGCTATTTTGAGGGGTTCTAAAATAATGTGTCTAACAAGCGTGCTGAATTTGTAATAATATAGAAGTGTAGATTCAAGTGTGTTTTCTGTTCGTAGATAACCGATATAGGAATAATGTAAGCTGTCAGGCTACATCATCATCCGTGCACCAGGTACCCAAGACTCGCTATCAGTTTGTATCTTTTAGCCAACTTTGTATAACACTGTATAGATTTCACCATCCTCAAAAGTAATGTCTGTATCTTACAATAAAATAAGTTATGAATTGTTATTTTAACAAGATATTCATTACTTACTTTACCTTCAACAGTCTATACTAGCATTAAGAGTCTGGTGAAGTGTGAAGATGTTCTAGTGAGTACGAAAATTTAACACTTCAAACGGAGCCTACTATGTAATGAAAATCAAGTTTTGTGTCTTCTCATAGTTACGTTTCAATGTTACCAGCATTCTTGGAAATATCGTATCATAAAAATACAGAGCGAGCTTTCAGACTAGGTAATTCGTGTAGTTAAATGGAAATGCAAGTCCCATAAGCGGTCAAGTAGGTTGTGATGTATTTTCTTGGCTTGTGGGTGTGAGCCACATCTGGAGATTGTCTTGCGACGTTTCGGCAGTCGTGATTGGCTGGGTACTTGGGCCAATCGTGTGCTGACTCGCACCTGTTTGGCTGGGTTGGCTGGCCAATACTGGTGAGTCTGTCGTGACTGCCCTCTGGTAGCTTGATTTCGCATCATCCACAAATAAATGTGACCATATTTTGCTTAGCCGATATCCATCTTCCCTGTTGATGTTATTAGGGGTTATTATCTCTATTGCCTCTCTCACAGTTCTCTGACGATAATTACTGATGTTGGTTACTGTGGAGAACTTGTCAAACTCGATGCTGTGTTTCGTTTCTGCTATTGTTTACTGCTGGTTTTCGTATTTGTATGCTCTGATGTGTTATTTAATTCTTGTTGTGATTTTTCTGCCTGTTTGCCCTATGTACACTTTCCCACATGAGCAAGGAACTTTGTATATTCCTGCCTGTTCTTCGGCTGGTGTTTTATCTTTTGCCGATCCCAGAATGCCTTCTATCTTGTTGATAGGTTTCGAGATGGTATGTATATCGTGCTTCTTCAAAAGCCGAGCCAGTCGTTCGGTTGTGCCTTTCATGTAAGGCAGGACTGCTATGTTTTTCAGCTTTTCTTTCTCGGATACTCTGCTGTATTTCACGGCGTGAGTAACCGTTTGCTTCTAGAGCTGCAGTGAGGTGTTTCAATTCTACTTCCAGGTACTGTTCTTCACATATAGTTTTAGCTCTGTGGGTTAGTGTAGATATGACAGTTCTTTTCTGCGAGGGATGATGATAAGAGTCTGCTTGGAGATATCTGTCAGTGTGGGTAGGCTTCCTGAAGACTTTGTGGCCAAAGGAGGAACTCTGCTTCTTGTACACCAGGACATCTAAGAAAGGTAGCTGGCCATTCTTTTCTGTTTCCATTGTGAACTGTATGCTGGAGTGGATGCTGTTGAGGTGGTCCTTGAATTGCTGTAGTCTCTCCTCTCCATGGCTCCAGATTACAAATGTGTCATCCATGTATCTAAACCAGTGAGTAGGTTGATAAGGGCTGGAGTTTATTGCCCTCTCTTCGAATTTGTCCATGAAGACATTGGCCTGTAACAGCAAAAGGGGCAAGCCCATTGCAGTGCCTTCTTTTTGGATGTACACCTTTCCCTGGTATGTGAAGAAAGTTGAGGTGACACAGTACTCGACAAGCTTCACGAGTTCTTTGCTGGAGCTGTCTTCTCCCAGTTGTTCATGTAGAGTGTATAGAGCTTCATTAACTGGTACTCCGGTGATAAAGGAGACAGCATCAAGACTCTCCAATATGTCTTCAGGTTAAAAGATATTTTCTACAAGATTTCCACAAAGTGAGAAGAGTTTTGTATATGAGAGGTAGGTGTGGGTGTGGCTGGTTGTAAGAGGTTATTGAGGTGTTTTGCGAGGATGTGGGTCGGTGAGCCAATCGCGCTGACTATTGGTCGAAGAGGAACATTCAACTTGTGGATTTTCGGAATGCCATAAATGGTAGGCGTCCTAGGAGCCTTGACTATTAGGCGTTTCTTGGTCTCATCGATGGATGACTCGGCTATGAGCTTCTTGGTTGATGCCTCTACTTTATTTAGAGGGTTACGACCGATTGGCGAGTAAGCAGCATCAGACAGAAGTTCTGAGATCTTGGCTTCATAATCATAGGCGTTCGATAATGAGACCAAGAAACGCCTAATAGTCAAGGCTCCTAGGACGCCTACCATTTATGGCCTTTCGAAAATCCACAAGCTGAATGTTCCTCTTCGACCGATAGTCAGCACGATTGGCTCACCGACCCACCTCCTCGCAAAACACCTCAATAATCTCTTACAACCAGCCACACCCACACCGAAAAATGGAATGCATCGGAACTTGAACCAACATCATCGGGGACCTTCGACGTCGGGGACGGTGGACCTAGCCCGCCACATGGTAGATCCTGGATGTCTCGCCTGCCTAGCCACTCATTCAAGACCGACGGATTATTTTGGAGAGGAGGGTGGGGGTGGCTCCCGGGGATAACTCCCCCTCTCCACCCCGGCAATGAAAGGTTAACTGCTGTCTGCGAGAAGAGAGAAGATGGAGCCTGTGTACAGGCTGAGCTGTACAGTTTTCTGCTGCTGTCGCCGAGAAGTAGGCTTGGCCTACATTGCTGTTTTGAATATTGTTGTGCCAGGCTTGCCTGACGCGGGAATATCCTTAACAGCTCGGCAATTGGACAAACTGGCTTTGTTCGACTTGTCGCCGCCAGGGGCGCTCAGGCCCAACTGGCGAAAACAGGCTCGCTGAGCCGCCATTCTGATCCCACAAGCCAAGAAAATGCAGACAACGGCCGGAAAAGCCTGCGATCTATTTTAGGTTGTGATGTAGTCTAATACCTTGAAATTATTATGTGGTTCCATTAATGTCTGTGTAATTTCAATTATGAGAGAAATATATATTCTACTACATTGGTAAAATTACACTAAATGTGTTAGCCTTTAGCTTTTGATAGGTTCTTTTTAAAAATGAAATACAATACAAAGATAAACTAAAATAGCCGGTTGTATAGTAGTACTTATTATTACAAGACGTTCTGTCACGGTTGTGGGTTATGATATGATTATCTCAAAACTACTACGACAATCATTTTCGTGTAGCAATGCATGTGCTATGTTGCTTTTTAGTATCCTCGTTTTCGAGTAGAAATGAGCGAAACTTATTTTAACTTACATCCACGGTTTTTCCTCGATTGTTTTGCGAAATGTACTTTTCAATTTAGTTATAAATATATGCTAATTATATCTAAGTTTATGTGGTAATTCCAGGGGCGTCATTTCAGGTTTTTCCAGGGGGGGGGGGCAAGATTTTGCTTTCTGACGACAGTGACCTTGTTGCATCTTTTTTATTAATTAAGCATGTATAAATTAGATACTTTAATAATAAAACTTCAGTTTCATGTCCTTAAGTTAGCATTATTTACATTAAAAAATACAAAAAATATATTTATACACAATAATTCCAAATCCAGGGGGGGCATTTGCCCCCCCCCCCTGTAGCCCCAAATGACGCCCCTGGGTAATTCACTTTAATAAAGTAATGAAAATCTGGCGGCTGTATTGTGCAATATTCGTGTATTTTTTCATATCGGCAAGTATCGACAACGTCGGTAATTACAGCGGACGTATCGACAGTTTCAATATCGAGAGTAGAGATATCAAAATAAGTTCATTGGTGTTATAGAGATTTTTACCACCAGTATTTATGTTTTGAAAATATCACAAGGTTTATCGACCACATCACAATCGCGACATTTCAAGAATGTTTTTTATTTTGACCGATATATGGCACTCGTGATCGAAAATTCGCATTAGTGATAGGATGTATTATTCGCTCAGTTGGTTGTCAAGTATGTATACATGTTACACCCACGTTGTGATAATTAATGTCACTCAACTTTCCCTGTTTATCAGCCACAAACGCTCCACTGAAATCACTGAGAGCTCGCGATTATTTCTTGCACTTATAATCACTCAATTGTGACTTCCACTGATTTACGGTTATCAGAAAAGATATTGTAAGAAGGCAAGTAGGGCTTAACGTCTTGTCGATAGCAACGTCATTAAAGGCGAAACTATTGGCTCGTGTAAACATGAAATGAAGGGATCCACAATGTCCTTTAGGAACAAACCTGGTATTCGATGGAGTTGTTGTGGAAAACCATGGAAATCTAAATCAGGATCTATGACGTACTATTATTGTTTATGTACAATTTTTTACTATTCAGTCAACAATTACCACTAACGACGAGGAATTGACCCAATGTCCTCCCAATTGCGTGTTTTACCACGATGGCGTTTTCTCGTTAGAAGAGATATTGTATCGCTAATGATGATAGTAATAATACTAACTTTTCACCACAGTGAACAATGTTTAACGTCTTGCGTATTTGACAAGAACATAGATGTCTTCAACAAGTCAGGTAAGCCACACAGAAGGAACTCAGTGCTTGTAGTGTAAAAATGTCAGTTTCATTCCTCTGTTGTGCGAGGGAATGTTGTCTAAACTTGAGTGGGTAACTTCCTTGCCTATATACTTATCGTGCGTAATTACTGAACATAAAGACTAAAGTATCGTGTATGGCTCATTAATTCCACTTTCTGGAACTTGAATACGTGCTATAATACCAAGCCTGGTTACGAAAGTTACTGCACATGAGCAGGTTGTGTTGTATAATTATAGTAGAACTAGCAGTCCCCCGCGGCTTTGCTCGCGAGTATTATTCGTAACTGATAATATTAAACTTCAATTAAAAAACCCTTGTTGTACACAAGATTGGTACTTCAGTCATCAAGTGTTAGAATGTCCAAGCGGCTAGTTGAACTAATTCTGCAGCAGGATAAGTAGCTATAGCTGTCCACGCGAAAAGCAGTCTTAAGTTTGTCCCTGCCACTAACAGCGACTTCGCCTGGGCCTTATTTATAAAACAGCCAATTTGAGGTTGTAGGGTAAATACAGACACCTAAGGTAAGATGTTACTCGAATGAGAAACATCTGTTTACCCTGTGCACAACCATTGGTGACGGTGCCCTCAATTATATATTTTCAAAATATTCCTTTAACTTAAATGACATTACAAAGTTTCAGTGGGTAAACGTTTCTCGGAAACCTATTTGGTGCCCCAAACCTGAGATTAGTGAGATGATATATCGTCGTTTTACTGCCAAAAGTGACAAAGTCGAAATGAGATAAAATTATAAAAATGCTAGGAATATGGATATGTTGTTCACGAACAATTGCCAAGGTTTAAAGTCTATTCGTCGTTTCGTACTGTTGTGTCACAGTATAGTAACATACCACATTTTTGTTATTATCTACAATTTAATATTGTTTTTAAACGAAATAGCATTTATGACTTAATTACTTTTGGCAGTATACCGACGATATATCAGCTGATATTGTAGAGGAACCTAAGTGGAAAGCGAACTGCAATTTTACCCCTTTTAAAGACTACATGTAAATTGCACTAATTCGATCTGCCTTGTAGTTTTTGTGTGTCAGAATTGAACGTTCACACGCAGCTTTTAACGGAATTCGAGCCCAGAACCTCCCGTAATTTAGACCTGAGTAACAAACAACTGCGTCACGTACCGTCGAAATAATTCATAAAAATAAAATTTATTAAAAAAAAATAAAACATCTGTGTCCTGGGCTCATAGAGGTTGTACTTAACACAACGTCTCGAAAGGTTACTGTAGTGAAACTCCTGTATAGGTTGTTTCTCGCTGCTCGTTCCTGCTTTTCGGATCGTCTGCCTTGATTATTGACCAACTAAGTTTTATTCTTAATAATCACGTTTCTTATAAAGAAAAAATATTACGTACATATTTTTTAAAAATATTTACGTAAGTATAACTCTGACGCGAACAACACCTCAATATCGCTATTGTTTAGATAGATATCGTGGGTTGATGGAAAACAAATTTTGTGCTTTTTCACCCTTTTGGGTGTCGAATTTCGAAATATTTTAAATTTACATCTTAGACATTTGTATAAGTATCCAACTGAAGTGTAAATTACATCGCTAGCCCGTTCAGTCGAATCAAAATTGATCATTCACTAAAAAAACACATATCACCCCTGCACATTATTGAGTTAATCGAATTTCGAAATATCTGAAAACCGTTTTGCGATAATTTCTGTAATCATCATCCTGAAGCAAAAATTAATTGTATATCTCGACGGGTTCGATAGATATCGAGGATTTATCTAAAACACGTTCAAGGTCTTTTCACCACTTAAGAAAGTAAATTTCCAAAAACCCTTGAATCACGTTTTAGAATACTTTATTTGTATCTCGTGGACGTAAAAAATACAACATTAGCCCGCTGAGTTCAAGATATATCGACGATTAATTGAAAACGCTTTTCACCACTTTCCACCCCTTTTCACGTCCTTAGGTGGTGAATTTCGAAAATTCCTGAAATTACTTTCTAGGTATTTGAGTAAGCATCAATCCTAAACAAAAATCACGTCGCTATATAAAAAACAATGGGATCGATATATATATCGAATGTGAGTCGAAAACTCATATTTCCCCTTTTTTAACCAGTTTAGGGCCGAATTCAGAAAATATATTTTAAATGGTACTTGGGATATTTACAAAAGCACCAATTTAAAGCAAAGAGCACTTAGATATCTCGATTGATTCGATAGATATGGAATGATAATCGAAAACACATTTCACGTATTTTCATCCCTTTAAATAAAGAATTTCGAAACGTCTGTGAGTCCTGTCATAGACATTTGTAAAAGTAACCAATTAAAGTAAAAATCACGACGATAGCCAATTGTGTTTCAAAGATATAGACGATTAATTAAAAACACATTTTGCCCATTTTTACTGCCTGGGTTTGAATTAAAAAAAAAAAAACTAAAACTATTTTTTGGGTATTTACGCAAGCAATATTTTGAAGTGAATATCAACTCTCTATCCCGAATGGTTCGATAGATATCGATAGTTGATTGGAAACACATTTAAGGTCTTTTGAGCCTCTTAAAAGTTGAACTTCGAAAAATCCTTAAATTGGCTAATATGCATTTTTACGAGTGTCCTATTAAAGTAAAAATCACGATGATTGGCCGCCGGGTTCGAGCTCTATCGACGTTTCTTCGGAAACACATTTCACCCCCTTAGAGGCCAAATTTCGAAAAATCCCTTCTTAGTGCTCGCTTACGACCGGAGGGGGAACCCCCACAAAAAATTTCACGACTCTAGGTCCAGTGGTTTGGGCTGCAGTTTTTATATGTCAGTCAGTCAGTCAGTCAGTCAGTCAATCAGTCAGCTTTCATTTTTATATATAGAGATAACCAAATGTAAACAAGTTACTATAGCGATACAGTAAACGTTACTTTAAAAATCGTCACATATGCGTATTGGTAGTGCCATCGCACATATGTTGTATTTAACATGATATTGTATAGATGTCTGTCTGCTCGGCCAAAAGGATGTGTGCTACAAGCCGTGCGAATAACTTCCATCTTGTGCGGATTGTTGCTCGTACATTGTACGTTACAGTATTTGAACGTGTTTGTGTTATGTAGTTTTACTGTTCTAAAAATTGTTTACCGTTGTTTGTCATTAGTTTAAAATAATTCATATGTCTTGCGAGTTTTGTCGTATTTTAGTCAGGTAATTCTCCCTTATCTAACAATTTTTTTACCTAATTTCGGTTAGTGTTTTCAGTAAGCTGTGACATGTACAGCTGCCGTTATAAATTATGTCCCGCTACGTGCTAGGTCTGAACAGGTTGCAAATATAGGCTTTCTCTCACTATAGGCGGTTCGGAATAAAGTGAGCACTCAAAAAAGCCCTGTTGAATTTCTCTTTGCAGCCAATTCGTATCTTTCCGCGCGCAACGTCTCAACGACGGGAAATGTCTAACCTATCTGGACACGTCACTTAATGCTTACGCGTTTAAGATAAATTGTGCAGTCGATAGGAATCTATATAGTTTGACAAGAAAAGTTTATTAATTATGTAAAACACAGTTATGTCAAATTTAGTTCATTTTATTTCAGTATTGCTGTATTTAAATAGGAAAATATACGGAACTACGTACAGCAACACGCTGCCAACCATATAAGCTAACTATTGTTAACGTTGAATCATATGCAGTAACGGCTAGTGACTTTTTTCAAAGGTTGAATCTTTAGTGCTCACTTTATTCCGAACGACCTATACATAAGTAACCTCTGCGTATTTTATATCTCAAATTATCAGGACATGAAATATAAGATAAGCATTGACGCAACGTGTTGTAAAGACTCATACTTTTATTGCAGAGCTTTAATCTTTTTGCAACCGCTAACCTAAATGTACTGTATAGTTTGACAAGCAAGTAGTCTATAAAAAACTGAACTTGCAAAGCAGTTGCTTTCCAGAGGGCGTAAAGTGTATTACATTGTTTTTCCAGTAAATTTTGCTTACGTATATATGTATCTCATTTTGGCAAACAAATAGCGACGTTTATACCAATTTTATTTTAGCTTTGCTGTAATACAGTCGTTGTAACTTTATGTTTATTCCTAAAACAAAACGACTCCTTTTTTTTTATCAATAGTTCAGCCATATACTTTCTCAGGATTTTTAACATGTTGTTATCAGATAAATTTATTTGTGCTAGGGACAGTACTAATATAATGATGTTTTGTATTAGGGCCTAATGCCTGTTTTTATGTGTGTTTAAATACCGCATTATTTATTATGTTTGGTAAAAAATTAAATTTTTTCTTTGCTTGTAGTGAAAAATACCATTACGACGCTCAAAGATTAATTACGTACTTGATTCGCGTAAGCAATTGTCCGTATATTGATAAATGTAATTAACTAACATAAATCCACAGCTACGATCTTATACATTTTGAATAGTATGCTTGACAATCGACTGCCAATGTAACTGTAAACTTTGTCAGTAATCGTAGCAGAAACCAGTCATTATTTAATATTAATATTAATTTAATTTTGTGTATTCCCGGAGAAATATTTAAATCTGCCGTATCTTACTGTACACGTTATTGCGTAACACCGGATCACAAAATGAATGATTACTGAATTTTATTCAAAGCTGAGTTTGAGTGTTTTACATGTAATGTAGTGCTATGTATTTTTATTTTAATTTGAATGAGTTACCGGCTCATGTTTAGCTTTTATTATAAAATATTACGTAAATGTTTCAACAGAACCATAGCCGTGTCTATAGTGAGTGTAAGAGTTTTGGTTATCGAGGTCTTTAGCTGGTAAGGGTGATATGAGGTGAGTATGGAGCAGCACCGGAATGAAGGAGCGGGGGAAACGGGACATCCTCGAGAAAACCCGCCGACCAACGGCATCGTCCGACACGACTCCTACATGCGAAGATCCAGTGACCGACCCAACCTGCAATAGAACCCGGATCACCTTGGTGGGAGGCGAGTTATCTGACCAATCAGCCACCGCGGCCTCTTTGTGCTTAGAGGAAGGTCACTAGGGGGCAATTGCAATGACAGATCACATTGGACAGATGTTAATGCTATTGCCCTCTGAGAGTGTCATAACTAGTCTATGGATTGTGGATAATATATCTTGTGAATAGATCAAGGAAGCGACAGCATGTTCAGGAAGTGTCCTACTGCCTATGTCTGGTCAGAATAGGAAGCTGCCACGCCCTAATGACAGATTGCAACCACGTGGGCGGAAGTGCACGTGTAAACCAGGAAGTGTAAAGCCTCTTTCGTGACTGTGAGATAAGTCAACCTGTCTCTTACAAAATGCCGTTCAAACTGAACCATCCGACTATTTAAGTCCGTGCTCGCTATAATAATAATAATAATAATAATAATAATAATAATAATAATAATAATAATAATAATAATAATACAAATAATAAAACATTATCCAAAACAATAAATCTTCTGTAGAGTTCTATTCACGGAACGTTTTGACAAAAACGTGGATACTTGTGTACCTACACATGCCACGCAGAAGAGATAAAAGTATGCTTGCTTGCACAATTAACTGTCATACGAAGTACCTTAGCCACTGAAAGGTTTAGTTGAGTCAAACAAAATCAGACTGGCGCCACAAAATAATTTTTGTAGCCTATATTGTTGACGAAACAAATAATTACTTCTTCATTCTTATTTTGTTGCCCAGATGAATAAATAATTGTTCAATTGTGCCTATATTTTTGTACTGAATCACGAAACAAAATTCCATGTTAGGGTAGCACTGAGAATCTAACATGGAAGCTATCTCATTGAGAATAGCACGTTACCATCCACGGCCATACTGAGCGTTGATGATCAACACATCCTGATTAATGTATGACTCGTAAAATTAATGGCATTTACGCAGATGCGTACTATCCATTTTTATGCCTTAATTTTTTTTCTGAAGAAATAGTTTTATTGGGACTGTCGGTACCTGAATGAAGCATCATTGAATATACTTATAAATACAAATAAATCTTGTTGTTTTAGAAATGGCAAAATAATTGAGATCTTGTTACGAATGACGTCATGTACAAACAAAATATTACATTCGTGTCAGCAAAATATTTTACTGCCAACTGTTAGTACCTTGTTAGATAAACTACATAATTTGTTGGTAAATATATTTGATATTTTGTTATAGTAAAATACATTTTGATAACTCAAAGTTCCCTATATTCCAAAGTTTGTTTTGTAAAAAATTATTTCAGTGAAAGTCGTCATTATTAACAATGTGACAAATGTTTCGGAAATAAACTTACCTTCCCCTTTAGGCTTACTGTCGTTTAGTATTACTTAACGACTAAGGGCCAGTTTCATCAACGAAGTTTAACTTTGCCACAAAGCGAGATTAACAAAACTCGATGAAGAGCTAAACTTGAGTTTAAGTTAGAGGTGCATTCCACCAAAAACACAGCGAGTTTAAGTTACCAGAGATTTGTTAAACTTGGCTGCACGATGGGTTGTATGAGCTGAGTTGTCTTAATTGTGTCGGAAATACCCGAACGCTAGTCGGAAATTGCCGAATGTGAGTTTGTGAATTATTTCATTTGAAAACTTTTTATAGCGTTCTTGAGGGGAAGGAGGGAGTGATTGCATCATACCATCTAGGATGGGGGGGGGGGGATACAGCTAGGGGACTAGGTACCCCTGGGTAACTTTTAAGCAAAGAAAGAAAGAAAGACCAGGGGAAGATGATCCAGCAAATATAATTTACATAATTGTATTGCTGTAAATGCAATTATTTATCTACACACAATTATTTAGTTATTTTCTCGTCTGTATATTTTATGTTAACATGAAAATACCAGACGTGAAACAGAACCTCATACACTGTAAAATTTTTTGTACTTTTACAAAGAAAATCTTTGAAAACACAGTTGCCAAAGAAATTCCTTGTAAAACTAACATAGTTGTCGTAATAAAATACAAAATACATGTTTGTAAAATTAAGACGAGAAAATCGAGTTTAACTGCTTGATGAAACCCAAAACATGTATAATCGAGATCAAGTACCGAGTAATCTAGATTAAATCGCTTAAACTTGGTTGGTGAAACCTTTAAGGTCCAGTTTCACCAACCAAGTTTAAGCGAGATGAAATTTAACTGCTCGATTTTGGCCGGGTAACGTCACTAATCTCGCTTAAGTTCATAATAAAATGCCGCGAGCACTGTACAATTTGGTACTTGTAGACAATACATACGATGAAGACTTTATTCCTGTGTATCTGCCTCGTAGGATTAGAGAAATAAATCATTATTATAATGAGAATGATGATACCGACTTCCAAATACATTTCCGCTTGTCAAAACAATCGGTCCATTCACTTTAATTGATACATACACCAACAATACAGCAGCCACAGTGGTCTAGATGTAAGATGCGTAGGTACTACGAGTAGGAGGGGTGGTTCGACGCTTACCACATACAAATTTTTTTAATTTTCAAAATAATTGCATGTAAGCGTCTTTTATTCAAAAGTAATTTGATAAATAAGTTCAGGGTTATTTATAAAGTACAGCGAGCATTAAATTTTTTTTCCTTATTGAAAGTACAACTACAAGGTTATTCCTTGTAATTTTACAGACAT
This sequence comes from Medauroidea extradentata, assembly GCA_003012365.1. NCBI lineage: Eukaryota > Metazoa > Arthropoda > Insecta > Phasmatodea > Phasmatidae > Medauroidea > Medauroidea extradentata. The sequence continues at coordinate 25,685 of PNEQ01034784.1, read as the reverse complement.
ATACACATTTCGTATTTTATTACAAGGGAAACTATTGTAGTTTTACAAAGGATTTCTTTGGCAACTGTGTTTCCAAAGATTTTCTTTGTAAAAGTACAAAACATTTTTTTACATTATATGAGGTTCTGTTAAACGTTTGGTACTATCAGGTTAGCAAAAAAATACAGACGAGAAAATAATTCATGAATTGTCTGTAGATAAACATTTGCATTTACAGCAATAAAAATAATGTAAATTATATTAGCTGGATTATCTTCCCCTAGTCTTTCTTTCTTTCTTGCTTTGCTCTAAAGTTACCCAGAGGTACCTAGTCCCCTAGCTGTATCCCCCCCCCCCTAGAAAGTATGATGCAATCACTCCCTCCTTCCCCTGAAGAACGTTGTAACAAAATTTCCAAATGAAATCATCCACAAAAACACATTCGGCAATTTCCGAATAGTGTTCGGGTATTTCCGACACAATTAAGGCAACTCAGCTGACACAACCCACCGTGCAGCCAAGTTTAACAAATCTCTGGTAACTTAAACTCGCTGTGTTGTTGGTGGAACGCAGCTCTAACTTAAACTCAGGTTTAGCTCTTCATCGAGTTTTGTTAATCTCGCTTTGTGGCAAAGTTAAACTTCGTTGGTGAAACTGGCCCTAAGACGAGAAAATCGAGTTTAACAGCTTGGTGAAACCCAAAACATGTATAATCGAGATTAAGTGCCGATTAATCTAGATTAAACCGCTTAAACTTGGTTGGTGAAACCGGCCTTAAGGGCCGTGTCTATAAACGGTTTGCGAATGACAACCAACTGCTCACCAATGCTTTCTCTTTGGGGATAGCAGTTTGTTGTCATTCGAAAGCCGTTTATAGATATGGGCCTAAATAAATAATTTGATTGTATGCTTACTACCTGTCGTGCTCTTTCGTACAAAAATGTTATTAGAAACTAGTTGTAAAATTTTTGTAGTAATTTTACTAAAGTTCTTGTAAGCATTGGTACAAATTGTTTGAAAAAATGCAGAATTATTGCTTGGTTTTCCTTAGGCTATATATACCTAGCAGCATGTCTATAGTGAATTTTGCAGCTTCTGTAGTGTTACCCCGAGACTTGTGCCCAGGCATACTAAGTGCCAGTTTCACCAACGAAGTTTAACTTTGCCACAAAGCGAGATTAACAAAACTCGATGAAGAGTTAAACCTGAGTTTAAGTTAGAGCTGCGTTCCACCAAAAACACAGCGAGTTTAAGTTACCATAGATTTGTTAAACTTGGCTGCATAATGGGTTGTGTGAGCTGAGTTGTCTTAATTGTGTTGGAAATACCCGAACACTTGTAGGAAATTGTCGAATATGTCTTTGTGAATGATTTCGTTTGGAAACTCTGTTACAACGTTCTAGTGGGGAAGGAGGGAGTGATTGCATCATACTATCTAGGGAAGGGGGATACAGCTAGGGGACTAGGTACCCCTGGGTAACTTTGGAGCAAAGAAAGAAAGAAAGACCAGGGGAAGAAAATCCAGCAAATGTAATTTACATTATTTTATTGCTGTAAATGTTTATCTACACACACTTGTTTAGTTATTTTCTCGTCTGTATATTTTTTGCTAACCTGAAAGTACCAGACGTTTAACAGAACTTCGTACACCGTAAATTAAAACTCCGCCCACTTTTTTCCATCGTTAAAATGGTAGCAAGTGAGAAAGTTGTAATGCCCAGGCCTTGCCTGTCATTGAACCCAGGGTATTCAGACTTAATGTCTTGTGTGTTAGCTATGCGAATATTATTTGATTCGAGGCGACAAGCCTTGCCTGCTGAGAGTCCTCGACGCACGACCGTGCCCAGCGTGTTGTACAACCACAGACGTCAGTTTCCCGGCATTTCCCAAGTGTTGACGACATTTCTCCTGCAGTGCGGCCACAGTGGAGGAGAGTTTTCCTGGAAGCGTAGACTTCGTCCATTCGACGACTGTGTTATCACAACATAGACGCATAGTTTGTGGGCTTGGTCCATATCCAATCATAAGGTGTTTTCAGTAGCTTCCAACCATTTAGTCACTCCCCTTGGGAGGTACCATTCCTGGAGGGAAGTTCCCCTTCCACGCAAGTCCTTGAATTATATTCGCCTGCACGACATTCCGAGCGTATCTTTGGTCTTCTGCTCTAACAGTCTACAAGGAGGAACTGCTGCTGGGACGACCTGAAGCCTGTGCCAGATGCTACACCCTCAGTATAGCCACCAGAATAGAACATGAGATTGTTTTTGCTTTTGATAGTTTTGCCATATGGGCCACATCAGCTTCGCATTCAAGTAAGTGATAGTAATTGTATATAGAAGCTGAATTGTTAATTAAAAACTATTAATTGCCACTCGGTCCTTTATTTGTCAGTGTTCTTAATAATATATGTCAGGGACAGCCCCGACATAACAAATGGTGGTAGTGTATGGGATTATGTTCCAGATGGCTACATATGTAACCCACTCCGAAGGGTTTTAAGACGTTCAGGTTTTAGGACGTTTAGAGATTTTAGGATTTTAGGTTACAGGTTGTTTGAGGTTTCAGGTTAACATATCGCGATCGTATATAAAATAAATTCTGTTGGTTTGAGAAACAGTGAGTTAATGAAACACGTTAATGAAATAAATGATAACATAGAATGAATACAAACCGCGAAGTATTAATTGAACTTAGCAGTGTTGCTGAATGGAATTTTGTAACATGTCCTGAAGCATTTAGGATCGACAGGATAACGATTGACGAGTGAAATAAAACATTTCGCGAGAGAGGTGACGCGATCGATTATAACGAGCATTACTACTGTAGACGCTCATATCGTTTTAATGTTGAATATGTGCATGGCCCTGCCAATAATAGGAAAAATGGCACCGTTGAATGTGATGTAGACTTGGAAGACATCACACCGCGAACTTAGGTTAGGATTGAGTTTTGCCATAGTTATTTAGTTTCTGTGCCTCTTTTATGTTGTGTGTTGCAGCAACATTAGACCGCTATGCTAAGTCGTTTATTGTTTAATAGGAAGGAAGGTAAAGTAATTGATTTCACAGTAGTGTCCATTATTGTTGTTTTAACCTCAAGTGAGGAAGCTCTGAAAGGCCTAGATGACTACTCATATAATTTGATACAGAGATTTTTCAAGAAACGTACTTCCTTTAACTTAGCCCAAGTAGAACCTTTCCGTGAGAAGCTTAATGCTTTAACAACAGGTTTAGGATTAGAAATCGCGTTTAAGGGAAAACCTAAGAGAAGTTTTCCGACACCTGCATACTGTGTGTATGAGTATGATAGCTCCACAGGTCATGTTGTTTTAGAAGTTGAAGTAAGATTTGTCAAGAGATTTATTCTTTCCCATCGCGTATGTCAGGAGTTTGAAATATAGAGACTTGATCAGGTTGCAAGCGCTCAACCACAGCCTACTGGATCTAGTAAGATTGATAGTAAAATAAGTGTTAGTTCTTCTCAGAGTAAGGAACGAGAAGAAGCAGTTCAAGTAGTGTAAGAAAATTTACCTGCTATTTCAGAAAGCAGTAAATCGTCATACGATATTCCGAAAAAGCATACACACGATCGTCTAACTTGGGTTCCACCTTCAGAACTGAAAGACCAAGTGTACGAGTATTGAATATAATTTTTTAGCTGCCAGCAGTTAGTGAAACATGTCTAAGGAAGGAACAGCACAGATCCCCACATATGTGAAAGACCTATCAGTGGTCTCGCTGATTGACAAATGGTCAGGCGAAAAGGGATGCGTACCTGTGCATGAATTTATAGAGAGTATAGAAAGTGCTGCCGCGTTAGGTAGGTGGACAGATGAAGATAAAGTAAAGTTAGTTAAAATGAAAATAAAGGGTCTAGCACACAGATTTACCGCCACTTGTCCGCGTCTAAAGGGAGACGTAACATCTAAAGTTTTGAAAGAGGAGATAACAGAAAAATTTCAGGAATGCCAACCCCTACAATTTCATTATTTCATGTTGCACAACGCTAAACAGAGAAGCGGTGAAAATGTTCAGGCGTTCGCAGATCGTTGTAGAAAATTATGCGAAAAGACAGTGCAAAGGGTAAAGGAGCCCGAGAGACAGGAAGTATTGAATCAAGAGACTGAAAGACGTTTGTTAGCTGCATTTACTGACAGGTTGCAAGGTTCTGTAGGTTTGCAGTTAAGATATAAACTCCCCCAAACAATGGATGTAGTAGAGCACATGGCGATAGCTCTAGAAACCACAGAAGGCCACCAGGAGAGGAAAAATAGGTCAGATGATTCTAATAGGAGAAAGATAATATATTATATAGGCTTCAGACAGTCAAGTGTGGCACGGGGAAAATCATTTAGTGGTGCAAGGGAATTCCATGAGCAGAGGCTATGGAAGATCTAATTTCTCATGCTATCGTGGTTCGAATGACAGTAGTTTCAATAAGAGTAGATCGGGAGTAGATTATCCTCCCAAGAGCGTGAGTACCGACAACGGACGAAGAAGCAGTAACATTAGGTGCTTTAAATGTGGAAAATTGGGACATGATTAGAGAGTGTAGGAGTCAAGGATCCAAAGTGTACCAGCGTCCTAAGGGGCCTGGACCTAGTCAGGGAATCGAAGAGTACCAGCACCCTAAGGGGTCTGGACCTAATGATTCCAGTACACAGAGAAATAGCAGTGACAGTAGCTACCCAAATGGGAAGTGCTGGGTGTCGACTCCGGGCACCACACAGCATTAATAACAGTCGTTAGGGGGAACGATACAGTAATTTCCGTCGTTGTCAAAGGCCAGTCTCACTTGTTCCTGATAGATACTGGTTCTGATATTTCGCTCGCTCGACCTTACATCAGCAAGAATATCGTAGAAAGATCTGAATTGGGAGCAAAAGGCGTTACTGGAGACAGTCTCCAGATCATAGGTACCTAGAGTATAGATGTGTGGGTGAATGAACAGTGTTAACCACACGAGTTCCAAATTTGTAAGTTAAAATTGCCTTTTGATGGCCTGTTTGTAACCGATTTCCTTCGGCGTTACGATGCCAGAATCGACTTTAAGAACAAGCTTACATATTTAAAAGACACTAATAGTAACAGCTCATGTAGTTTGCGTGTTAATCATCTTAAAGTGTAACGAGAAGAAGCGAGTTGAAAAACTGGCCACTTCTGAGCTCGTATCTTGTACAATAAATACAAACCAATACTTAGAGTCACGAATAAAAAGTAAAAAGATTCTGCCACCGAGGTCGGAGATGTTAGTTGAAGTCACAGTGGACGCGACAAGTGAGGCCGCTTGCTTGAAAATGATGCTAATTGAACCTGCATTGACGAATGTTCCAGGCGTTCGCGTAGCCAGGGTGTTATGTAATGTACTTAAGGGTAAGAACTTCAGTAGAGATGAGGATGATAAATGGAGCAGAGGAACGACTCAAGAAAGAGAGTTGGGGACTAGATGTAGACTCAGTGGGACGAGTCAGGTAGACGGTATGAACAGCCGTACAGGTACCTATGTAAGTTGTGAATTAGGGTCTGCTATGAGGGTGGTTGACCAGGGTAAAGATAACCTCTATGTTACGGGTCATAGAGATGTGCCTCAGCCTATCATTTCCCATCATGAAGGTGTCAAACGATGTAAGAGGACTCGTCGTCCTAGTGAGATGCGCGAGCAGGAAGATGGTAGAGAACCGACACGTAATTGTGGACGTGTCAAAGGGATCGTTGCCAGGGTCGGTCCAGAGAATATATTAGAGGAACCTCCTCTGAAAGCATCAAAATATTATGTGAGGGCTATAACAAAGATGATAAACATGTCAGACGAGATGCTTGCTGTGCAATATCGTTCAGTTATAGGATATGCCACACTTATTGATGAAACTGCTGGAGTACTATGTGTAAGCAATTGTGTTCCCCGTAGATCCAATGATAATTGTTGTGATACTGATTCGGATAGAAATTTGAGCGTGCCACACTCAGAACCATAGAGAAAAATCCTCACATTAGTCCCTGACGAGAAATATTGTTGTACATGTCTTCTTTCATGTTCCGAAGCTAGAGTAATTCCCTCGAGCGGAGTGAGTCGTGGTAAGAGAAATAAATGTAAAGTGTCTGGTGAGGTGACCACAAACAACACGGATCGTTGTATAATCCATCATGTAGACAATCGAGATAAATTAGGAGTTCAGTTGATAGGAAAGTTAGGAGAGATAGTGAATCCGAATCAGAGTAGAAATCCCGAATCCTGTGCAAGTTGTGAAAGTAAAACGTCTGAAAGTAGTGCAAATTATAAAAGAAAAATGTCTGAGAGTAATAAAAATTGTGAAAACAATGCAGAAAGTAAGAATGTAGTAAATTGTGAGAATATTATGAATTGTGAGAGTGAGTATTATAGAAATTACGCAGACCGCTATAGTGAGCACTATAAAAGTTATGAACATTGTGAAAATATTGAGAATCGCGATAACGATGGTAGTAGCGAAGAAAACAAGAAGCTTAGGCGAGAAAGTTGTAATATTGCTGATAGCAGTCTCAAAGTAGGAGACATAAGGACCAGTAAATTCCCCAAGCATTTGAATAACGTAGAATCTGAGAAATGTTTTAAACAAGAATATTATTATAGTACATGTCACAGTGAAGGCGCCTTAAATAAGAAATTTTGGAGAAAGACACCACTGTTGGACAGTGAGGTTAAAGAGATAGAACAGATAATACGAGATAAACTGAGACATTTAAGCAAGGGAGATTTTAATGAAATGTTTTTAAGTGCTAAAATAATTTGTGCATGTGTTCCAATTGGAAAATAGTACTAATGTGGGTTGTACGAATGTATTGAAGCATAGAATAGACACAGGTGATGCCAAACCGATTAAGCAGAATCCATATAGAGTTCCACATGCGTTAAAGCTAGTAGTAGAGGCTCAAGTAAAAGATATGTTAGGTAGGGGTATTATTTCAGAGAGTAAGTCTCCATGGCAGTTTCCAGTCGTCATAGTTAAACAGAGGAACAGAGATAACACGGTTGAGCATCGATTTTGAGTGGATTACCGTCGGCTGAACCAAGTGACATGATTATATCTGTAGCCTCTTCCTAATATAACAGAAACATTAGATTCATTACACGGTTCAAAGTATTTTTCGATGCTGGATCTGGCAAGCAGTTATTTTCTAATAGAATTGGAGGACAGTGATGAAGAAAAGACAAGTTTTGCCACTTTTATGGGAAAGTACAAGTTTAACAGATTCCCTTTGGGTTATGTACTGCCGTAGCCACATTTGAAAGGCTTATGGAAAATTATGTATTAGTTGGATTGTTAGGTACACAAGCATTAGTGTATTTGGACGATATTATTATTTTCAGTAAAACAATGAGAGAACATGCCGAACACGTACGTAATATATTGCTAAGGCTTGAAGATGCTAACCATACAATACAGCCACATAAGTGTTCGTTTGCAAAAGATCGAGTAGAATACTTAGGTCATGTCGTAAGTTCAAAAGGAGTAGAACCAGAACCTAAGAACTTGAGAGCTATTAAAGAGCTTCCCAGACCTAGAAATATTAGTGAAGTACGTTCTGTTGTAGGATTGTTTTCATATTATCGAAAATTTGTGCCGAATTTCGCGGAGATAGTGCGTCCTTTAACAAAGTTAACAAGAAAGATGGACCATTCCACTGGGGAAATGAACAAGAAATTGCGTTTTGTACTTTAAGAGATGAACTGATGTCATATAAAATTTTGGCTTATCCAGATTTTTCAGTACCTATCATTGTCAGTACTGATGCCAGTGGTTACGATATAGGAGCTGTATTATCGCAGTTATAGAAAGTTCACTGTGGTTACAGACCACTCTGCATTAAGATGGTTGTTAAATTTAAAAGACTTGAGCTCGAGATTGACAAGGTGGGCTCTTAAATGATCAGAATTTGATTATGAAGTAATACATAAACCAGGGAAAAACATTCGAATGCAGATTGCCTATCACGTATGGTGAATGCAGTCAATAATGTTATTTCTAGGCAGGTTATAATAGAAGCTCAATATAATGATAAAGTATGTCAGGAGATAATAAAGGATGGAGATCAGAAATAATTTTTCTTAGATATAAAGGTGTTTTAAGTGAGCGAAAGGGTGATAAGTTTATTATTGTTGTTCCTAAATCGTTAGTTAGCGATGTGATTAACCATCACCATGCTACACTATTTTCGTCACATCAGGGAAGTAGGCGAACACAGCATCTATTACAGAACTTATATTGGTGGCCAACCTTATGCAAGGATGTAGAAGAATTTATAAGTAAATGTAGAGATTGCATTATGCGTAAAAGTAATAAGTCATTAAGGGCACTGCTAGGTACATTGCCAGAAGTAACAGAGCCATTCCAGCTTGTGTCACTGGATATATTAGGACCCTTACCGAAAAATGGAGAATCAGGAAATAAATATGTTTTGACGTTCATGGATTATTTCACACGCTATTGTGAAGCGATACCGATTCCTGATCAGACTGCTGAGACAGTCGCGAAACATTTCATACAGCAGATTGTTTTGAAACATGGATGTCCCGAAAGCTTGTTAATGGATCAGGGACGTAATTTTGTATCGAGGTTAATGTTGGAGACTTGTAAGTTGTTGAGAATTAGAAAGTTACAGACCACACCTTTTTGACCACAGTGCAATGGCCGTGTTGAGAGATTACATAGAACGTTAGCCGACATGATTTCCCACTTTTTAAATGAGTATGGTAGTGATTGGGAAGAATATTTACCATACATTGTACACGCGTTTAGGACAGTACCCCACAGTTCCACGGGATTTAGTCCATATTATTTGTTATATGGTAAAGAGATTAGACTACCTCTTCTTGATGACTTAAGTAGTCAGCCAGACTTTGCAGAGGAGGGTGTTACTGTAAGAGATCATGTGATAATATTAACAAAGAAATTAAGAGAAGCATATCGAGTTGCAAGAGCGAGAAATAAAATATCTGCAGAAAAACAAAGGAAAAACTATCATAAAAGGTCTCAGTTCCCTTCGATAAAAGAAAATGATTATGTGTACTTGCATACTCCTTGTGTAAAGAAGGGTGTAATATCGAAGTTTCATAAATATTGGTCCGGATCATACAAGGTGTTGAGAAAATTAAGTAATGTTACTTACGAATTAATGTTAGATAAGAGAAAAGTTGTTGTACTCTGTGATAGGTTAAAGTTAGAAAAATATGTTGAAAATAGTTTTGAGGTTAAAAAAGACATGTGTCAAGAGTAATGATGATATTCAGAAGCCTAAGAGTAAGGTGTGTAATAGAGATAAATGTAATAAAGAGTATAGTGAAACAGATGACTCAAGTGAGTCGAGCTGGGAAAATATTAGAGAATGTGAAAGCGATATTGGTCCTTTATCACGCCTAATGACAGTAGATGTTGACGAAACTATAGATGATAGAGATATAGGTGAGGTTGAAGAGATACCTATAGAAAAAGATAGTGATGAGAGTCTAGACTCAGATAATGGTGATAATATAGGTGATACGAGTATATGGGAGCCCTCTAGGTATTACAGAAATAAGTTAAGCGAAACCTTATGAGAAAATAGAAGTAATTTCAGATTGTGCTCAAGAGTAGGAAACACGTCTCAAGGAGAAGAAGCGGTAGATTTTGATGAAAATGATTAGTTGAATTTTTGTTGTGGTGATATTATTGCGAAAAAGTTGCACATGAGAGATAGTTGAACAGGTGCACTGTAGATAATGATGAAAATAAATAGTTGAGATTTGGTGTAGGGTTATTATTGCAAAAAATGTTGTAAATGAAAGATAGCTGATCAAATAGGAATGCTGTTTGCATTGCAGATCACACCGTAGGAGGCGGCTTGATATTACTACAGGAGAATAATGTACTGTTAACTGGCGACAAGTGGACGATTGTACTAGAACTTTCTGTCGATGAATTGCACAAAGTTATTGAAGACTTCATTGAGCGACTTAGTTCGATTACTGGGAGAGATGTTCCCATAGGATACATAAGAAATTTGATGGATCATGATATTCCGATAAGACATTCGTTTGATGAGATTTATGTGACTGAAGAGTTAGCAGTAGAATTAAATGAGGAGATAAATCAGTTGTTGATATTACCGAGATCTTCCACATGAGAGAAGAGAGGATTAATGAATGTAGGACGAGATATATTAAAGTTTTTGTTCGGGACTATGACTAATGAAGATTATAAGCATATCCATAAGATTACTAACGGACTAGCAGAAAGACAGGAAAACCTTATACATGTTGTAGAGCATCAGCTCACTCTTATGAAGAGCTTACATACAAAGATAAGAAGCTGTGCGACAGCTATAGTGATTCTAACAGAACAAGTAGAGGAAAAGTTAAAAACGTTCGCTAGTAGTTTCGAAAGTAGAATGATGCACCTTGGTGAGATTTAATGTCTTAATAAAATAGTTAGAGAAGTTGAATTTGTGTTGCAATTGTATAAACAAGAAGTTACTAAAATAAAGACGTCATTGGATATTACAGCTACAGGTAGATTGCCAACAACTTTGTTTTCGCCTGTTAAGTGGTCGAAGATTCTTAAGGAAATAGCTCTTAAATTACCTGCCGATAAAGCGTTGGTCGTAGGTTCAGAGATTGATAGTACTTATAATTATGACGAAGTTTGTAACGTACATGCACTTGCTACAGAGACAAGTATTCAATTAATAATTGAGTTTCCATTGAAATTGATGAATAAATATTTTAAAATATTCAGAGCTTATCCATTTCTAGTCTACGAGGAAAATTTGAATCGATACATACAGGTTATTACTAGTCATCCGTATATCACACTCTCGGAGAATAAGACAGTTTTATGCATTGATGTCTGAAGCAGACTTGAATGAGTGCAAGGGAGGAAATAACGTAGTTTGTCCCGTGAATGTCCCGACGAAAATTTCTGTGAAAGAACCACATTGTCTAGTTGATTTGATATTGGCTCTGCCAACTATGATCCTTCGTTGTGTAAGAGAGAAGTTTTAGGAAAAGTTTTTACATCGGTGTTTATCAGATCGGTAGATGGCGCTAGTTAGATCCATTCTGTGCCAAATATAATTAAAATAACAAAGATTTGCCCAGATAAGGAAGGTGGTTCTAAAGTAGCTGAGGAGTGGATCTTGCCACAGGGGGTCATGTCCCAGGTAAGCAGTTGTGTTCTCCTAAGTAATAAGTTACAGTTATTACCACACAGTCATAAGATATCAGTTGTTAAATACGATTTTAAGAAAGTACAGTTTCCTCAAGTACAGTCACTGCTAACTGATGAAGAAAAGCATATGATAAAGTCAACAGTCACTAAGTTTAAAATTGATTTGTCGAGTATTCATGATAACGACACAAATATAGATATACAGCAGTTGATGTCCAAGTTACAAGTTGTCAAAAGTCAGCACATCTATGATACACAACTTTCAAAAACCATTACAGTTGGGTTGTCCATAACTATTGTTGGAGAAGTAATCGCCCTGTTAACGAGTTGGTTGCCAGTTAACCAGATGTCTACATGGAGTTCCATTAAGAAGGAGACAACGAGACAGAGTCCAGCAGTCCAGGGTTGAAGGAGGAGTCGAGCTGAGGACGCCGCCTACAGCGCAGCCCAGGAGGAGGATCCTCAAGGAGAGGGTCGCGTCATCACGAATCAGCTTCGGAGAGGGAGTCGCTTCATCATGGTCCAGCCTCAATTAGGGGGCCATATTCTCTTCATCCCGGGCCAGCCTCAAGGAGGTGGCCCAAGCCAGCTGCAAGAAGAGGACTTCATCATCACGGACCGTGGAGAGGTCTACATCGTCTCGACTCATGGAGAGCTCCATATCGTCTCGACCTAAGGAGGGATCTATGCCAGTCCAAACTGTCCCTAAGGAAAGAGCCTCATCATCTGGTACAAATAGAAAAGGAGTACCAATGTCTCATGGTAAAGAGAGAGACATTGAAATTACATCACGACCCAACAGTTCATGGCAATCGGAGATTAAGGTTCCGACGACGAGTTTTTCAAATACAGTGTTTCGTTGCTAAAAGAAAAGAGAAACATCCCACTGTGTTGTATCAAGTTTCACAATTATCTAGCCCACCAAGTTTTATTATGCTTTACAATGATAAAATAAGTGACAATTTTTTAAAGAAGCTTGTTGATAAATATTATTCAAAGTGTAAATTTTAAGATTTGATAATCCAATTAATCTTGTGCTAGTAGGAATGAATAACTTGTGTTTACCAATGATCACATATGTGTTCAATATTTTAAAGGCTTTATCGTATATATCAATGATGATAATCAACAATATGAACATTTAATTTGAGTATACACATGATGAATATCAATGGTGAGACTTGACTTAAAAATTTATTATGAATTGGAGAAGTGAAACGTGTTGTGTAATGTCTAGGGTTCTTTGTGTTTTGTTTCAGCTCTCAGTCAAGATAATATCTCTCGTGAATTATTTTGTAAGTGAGGTTGACGTGGTTCTAGACCCATTTTGCTTTATTTTGATTTTATTTAATTCTAGTGTAAATGAATTTGACGTAACTAGTAGTTTGTCCTACTCATGTTAAGTTAAGGAATTTGATGAGTAGATTTTAAAGCAATCTCATTACTCGTGAAGAATGGGCTACTACAGTGAAGAAGGAGAAGAAGAAGACTGTTCTACAGGAACTTTTGACGACATTTCTATTGATTTGACGACACTTCTATTGGTGTGCGCTTATAGAGTCTTCTTGAATACATACTTAGGTTGAATTATCAAGGCATAGCTTCTTCCACATTTCTTTGCTTTAGAGAAGTATAGCTTCTTCCACACTTCTTGGATTTATTTTGTTTTCTTAAACGATCTGTTTATATAGAACAGATATTTTTCTAAGAATTGAGTGTTGTAATGCCCAGGCCTTGCCTGTCATTGAACCCAGGGTATTCAGACTTAATGTCTTGTGTGTTAGCTATGCGAATATTATTTGATTCGAGGCGACAAGCCTTGCCTGCTGAGAGTCTACGAAGCACGACTGTACCCAGTGTGTTACACAACCACAGACCTCAGTTTCCCGGCACTTCCGTCCGTTCGTGGTCTGACATTTCCCAAGTGTTGACGACATTTCTCCTGCAGTGCGGCCACAGTGGAGGAGAGTTTTCCTGGAAGCATGGACTTCATCCATTCGACGACTGTGTTATCACAACATAGACGCATAGTGTGTGGGCTTGGTCCATAGCCAATCATGAGTTTTCAGTAGCTTCCAACCATTTAGCCACTTCCCATTGCTAGGTACCACTTCTGGAGGGAAGTTCCCCTTCCACGCAAGTCCTTGAGTTATATTCGCCTGCACGACATTCCGAGCGTATCTTTGGTCTTCTGCTCTAACAGTCTACAAGGAGGAACTGCTGCTGGGACGACCTGAAGCCTGCGCCAGATGCCACGCCCTCAGTATAGCCACCAGATTGTTTTTGCTTTTGATAGTTAGTTTTGCCATATGGGCCACATTAGCTTCACATTCAAGTAAGTGATATTAATTTTAAATAGAAAGTGAATTGTTAATTTAAAACTATTAATTGCTGATCGGTCCTTTATTTGTGAGTGTTGTTAATAATTTATGTCAGAGACAGCCCCGACATAACAATATAAAGTAAATGAAGATTTCTGGAGCCATGATTTTAAATTGTGAGCGAAGGAAGTATTTCGTACATTGATAAAAAATACGTTTTGATAAATTGTTTATCTTAGTGGGAGGGAAGTAGGTGGAGTTTGAGCCGACCGCCCTGACTGCAGCGCCAAAAACGTATAGCATTGTCGTGAACTTAGTGAACTACAGCCAAACAACAAGGAGGTCAAGTTTCCAGGCGAGTGTCCAGACCTGTTCTTCTACGACCGTGACCTGACTCAAAGACATTTTGCCACAATGGTGTGAATCCATAGCAGTTTGGTGTTAAACTCACTCTTTAGCTAGAATCGTTCAAAGATCACATGCAATTATTAACTGACTTGAATTTTAAATTTGTAGCATTTACAGCCATAAAATTATTCAGAAATTATAGTTTCATATTGTATTGTGTAATACAACACATCAAATGTATTTTTATAATACGTTAGTAGCAAATGAGACAATACATATATATATATATATGTGTGTGTGTGTATAAATTTTTTTGGCAAAAGCTTAAAATTTATTTTCCATGGTCTGTCCTATCCCTCTATTCTCTTTTTCCCTTCCACTTCCAAGATTCTTTTCCAGGTTATTCTAATTTTCTACAAAATTATGTTACTTAGAAATTAATTTGTAATAGACCGTCTGATTGTTGGACTCCTGTTTTTATTGGAAATGATTAGAGATTTCTCCACAGAACTTAACTTTGGAATTTTTTTTTTTTTAGACAAGTGCGAAATTCAGCACTAGGCCGGTTTACAATTTGTCGTGTGTTATGTGTACACGACAAAAGTTCAAATTGAATAATGTTAAAAAAAAGTAATAACTCTACAATAATACATCTACATTTCTTACAGAAAAAAACTAGTAATTGACAAACAAATTGAAAACAAAATTTTAAAAAATTACTTGTTTTACAACAAGTATTTTACACATTATAAGTTGTTATTTTTGAACGGTTCTTGCAATGGGGGCAAGTTACAAACTAAAGAGTATCTTGAATTGTGTCCATCAGCGTCTATAACCTATCTCGTTTTTCTGTCAGTTCGGAACTTCTCTATTGCTCTAAAGAAGGAGTTCCTGTCAATCGAGTTGCACACTTTCTTGAAGTAAATAAATATTACAACGCTCTTGTTCTCAGAACGCTTTTGAGGCTAAACATCGCTGCACGCACGGACTACGTTTTCTATAGCCCGCTTGGTATTACCAATGACTTTGCCTGTTCCTCGGCTCTATTCAGCAAGGGTTTGGAAAGTATATTGTATGTGATTGGAAGTAGACAGATCCGTCTGTAGTTTTTAATGTTCATCCGGTTACCTTTCGCATGAGTACTTGAATGAGGTCACATTTTCAGAATTTCGGGATTCTCATGTTTTCCAGATTTCTTCTATGATGCGGTGGATTCTTTCTGCTATGATTTTACACATTACTGTGACAATACCGTCTTCACCTTGGCTTTATTTTTTTTATGCTGAGCGATAACACACTTGATCTCATCTAGACTGTAGGTTTAGAAACTGGGTTATTGGAAAGATATAGTTTGAGTATTCCCAGTGGTTCTTAGAAGCATTTTAAATCAATCGACCGCAAACTGACAAGATTTTCTTGTCATTCGTCACTACAATTCTTCATGCTTATGTTGAAGTATAATATTAGATATTACCATAACACAATCTATTGCAACGTGTCGAAAACATTTACTTGGTTTATTTTAATGTTACAAAATCACCATGGCAACAAGATTCAAACGATTGTTTGGAGAAAAAAAAGTTGCGTAATTAACTGCGATGCCCAGTCATGCCGGAATCACAATGGCGCGACAAAAGCGACACGACAGCCATGATACTTAAAACAAAAGATGCCCATCAATCAGCACCGAGGTTTCAGTGACGACAGCTCGAAAAAAATGGCGGACGCGACACAAATTTCAAAAAAAAAATTTAATTAGTCACTGATGTCACAGACTTCTCCCTGAACCACAAGTATAAGTGATGCGGATATTGACATTGCAGAGGAAGAACTATAGCATACATACAGGCTTCCAAAACACATCCTGTGATAAATATCGAGTTCATTCGAGTAGGAATAGAATGTTGCTTCTAAATGATTGTATAACTGGTGAATTTGTAGTAAATTTTGTTGCTTTATTCTAAGAGAGATTTTTGTTGGTTATCATAAGCATATTGTAACGCTTTTAAGCAAACGTGTAGTTGTAGATTTATGTACACATTTCGGAATGCCAGTGAGTAATTTATTAAAAATATATTACAAACAAACGAAAAAAAGAAACCGAAATACTGTAGACATATGTGGCTGAAACTAGTTTTTGCATTAACGAGAATTTTTAGTTTCGCGTCGCAACATTGTGATTTCGGCATTACGCTGTGTTTGTATTATTTCGTCTCAGCTATCGAGATTCTTGGAAAAATGAAACTGTGAAATAAGTGGAATGCAACAGATGTTAGGCCGGACTAGTCTTCAATGGCTCGAGGAGTGCGTGGTGTTCCCACCATATATAGTTAGCAACACTGTTACTGACCGCATCACTCTAGTCATGAACCTGAGCAACGAACAATGGGAAACAAGGTCAATGAAACGACAACCTTCGGACACAACAGCCGCGGCAACACGTGTATGGTACATTTATAATTGTATCGTGTCGGATTGCATTACTTATCAAATAACCAACAATAGGCTCAAAACAGTACCGTTTGTTTACTTAGTGTGGTGAGATAATGTAGTTGGACTTTACGTCTCGTCGACAGCAAGGTCATTAGACGGTGACACACAACGTGGTGCAATTGCAAGATCTGGGAGGGGAGTCGGTCATGGTACTTGTTAAGGCGCCTCCCTAGATGGGTTGTATTTGTATATGTGAGGCAGGAGCGGTAAGATGGCCACTGACCGACGTATGTAGTGTATTATCGCCTCTCCATGCAAGCTACTCAGCTGTTGTGGGACTTAAAGCGGTCACGACACAGTTTTTTATGGGCAGCATAGTTCAAAGTCTATCGCTTGTTCCTATAGTTTTTTTAATACGGTTGTTATTTTCCCATTCCCCATCTGGAAAAGCCTATTTTTTATTTTTTTTAATAATTTTGAGGGACCCACGAATGATATTTATAATAAACGAGCCGAATTTTTTATAACTATAGCGACATAGTTTGAAGTGTGTGTTCTTTTCTTAGATATACAAGTATAATGCGCGGTAAATAGTTTCGCCATAAAGAGAATAGTCGTAACTCTCGCTGCAACGCGTTTGAAGCGCGGGTAGGCAGGCCCCTTAATGTTGGATTAACGATATCGGAACAGGAGACATTTTAGAACCCGATTAGCGAGCCAACCGTACGCAATAATATCACCATGAATCAGGAAAACACAAAAACGAGCATAGAGGCTTCCGTCGCACAAAAGTGTTTAAAAGGTTGTAGTCAACGGTACCGCATAATCATAGCAAGCTCCGATTATATATGCACTCTTTCATACTTTCAAAACAAACACAGCAAATCATAAACTGATATAAGAAATAAGAACGGTGATCATTAGCGATGATGGTACATCGTGAAAATGTTTTGTGTCAACATACCCTTCAAAGCATTGTAGTTTCTTGCAGTATATATGATTCGGTTATTTACTTCTGACACAACGTAGCTAACAGCAGACCTGTAACAGGCATCAAATATTACAATATCAGGATTATTATTGGCTCAGTAAAATAGGGTAACAGCTTCAAGTACAAGCTAAAGCCAGTAATCTTATTGGTACGCTGAACGTGTGTTGAAACCCAGCAATCAGTCAAGTATTCCCGTGATAAACCGTCAGCTCTAGTGATCATGTAACATGCAAGATGCACAATTTGACGTATATTGAAACATTGAGGGAAACAGGAAGCAGGAAAATTGTAGTATTTAATGCAAGTCTCATGTAATCGTGCTACTCTGCCGTCTGCTCCTCTGTTGATATTGAGTTCCAAGAACTTGAGTAGATAACACGTTTCCCGGACTCCGAATACGTAAGAGTTTTCAAGCAGGGTGGAAATTATTTCAATAAAGCAGATAAGAGTTTATGTGGAAACTGTGGAAATTATTACGAGTAGAAGTTATTTTCCGTGATTACAAAAGTAGTTTAGTTTGAAGAAAAACGTCATAGGTTCTTGTAAGAGAAAAGAGCAAAGATAAAATACAACAATTTAGATATCACAGTTTTAATTTTTGGCCGGTGCTGCAAGAAAATGTGCAGTGATGTTTTTAATTCGTGTTGTCTCAACAAAAAATATTATTTTTTGTTGAGAAACTAGTAGGCGATACCTACAAAACACATAACGTTTATAATACTTAATTTGCCTTGAATTGACAAATATTCAATGTGCCATTCAAAGTCCACTACGTACGAGTCTGTTGAGGCAAAAAAAAAAATTGTAACCAATTACGACGACTTACTTTTGGAATAAGAATGATTCAAAATATTAGATCTTTTCATCAAATAGGCAAATCATATAGTATCATTAACTCTATGTTCACTTAAATAATTTTTGTCCTTTGCCGAACGTTAATTGAAAAAACAACTGTGAGTCGACAAAATGTATCTGTAGTTTTATTTATTTGTGATGTAAATATTTTTACCCTCGAAGCAAAAATAGGAGTGTTAAAGTTTGACGTGTCTGTACGTGGCATCGTAGCTCCTAAACAAATGAACAGATTTTGATGCGGTTTCTTTGTTTGAAATCTGACGTGATCGAGATGGTTCTTATCTATAATTTACGAAGATCTGTTCAGGCGTTTAATGATAATCAGCTTTTTTTTCTAGTTGTTGAAGGGATGTGAGCAACTTCTAATTCGAAATGTAGCATCCTGTGACTTCAATGATATTACAATAACGTGGCCCCTTGACCTGATGCTGCAGCATCATCTGGAATCAGGGGCGTCATTTCAGGTTTTTCCAGGGGGGGGGGGCAAGATTTTGTTTTCTGACGACAGAGACCTTGTTGCATCTTTTTTATTAATTAAGCATGTATAAATGAGATACTTTAATAATAAAACTTCAGTTTTATGTCCTTAAGTTAGCATTATTTACATTTAAAAATACAAAAAATATATTTATACACAAAAAATCCAAATACAGGGGGGGGGGGCATTTGCCCCCTCCCTGTAGCCCCAAATGACGCCCCTGTCTGGAATATGCAGGATTCCCTACTCCTCATCATTTTACAGACGGGTTTTAATGTTTCATTATTAATTTAAGTTGTACTTGTGTTTATTATGTTGACTTGTGGTTGTCAATGGCCCAAGATTAATTGTTTTCATCCGGGCGGGCCTGCGTAGATTACATTTTGACACCTCGTACTTACTTCCTATCTCTATACACGTCTCCTTCCAGGGCACTGGTACATGGACAACAGTAAACTTGTCGAACTGCACATGTAGCGTGGTAGAGTGGCCACTTTGCTTGAAGCTACGTGTCCTTGTAACAACGTTGGTAGCCGCAACTGCATCACTGAGGCATTTGTGAGGATTTTAGACGCCATCACTTAGGCCCGGCAAGGCAAGACATCGAGCAAACGACTGGAATACACAGTCGTTGATAAACTCTGAACTACTCATCATAATTCGACGAGACTTCTTATCATGAGTAGATATTTTATTTGCGGACGTCTGTTTATACAGCACAAGGCGGTAGTATGCTTTGCTTTCGAGTAAAAATATTAAAAATAAGGGCTTGAAACTACATAATCCATATAAATGTAATACTTTAATTTTTATAGTTTTTAATGTGATAATATCCATGCCTCTATAATAACCGACTCTAAAAATACTCGCGTTTTGATTTGAAAGTCATTTTTTTTATCCTAAAACCCCTTGCGCAGAGCTTTAAGGATGTTAAAGTTATTTTCAAATAAAAATGCGAGTATTTTTAAAATTCTGTTATTATAGAGGCCTGGATATTATCACGTTAAAAATTATAAAAGTATAGTTCTACATTGTTATGGATTTTTTGGCTTCAAGTCCTTATTTAAAAAAAATAGTTTTTAATTTATCCTCGAAAGCAAAGCATAAAACAGTCTAGTACTGTATAAACAGACGTCAGCTGGTAAAATATCTACTCAGCAAGAAAGTCTCATCGAATTATGTTGAGTAGTTCATATTTGATCGACAATGAGCGTTCTAGTCGTCTTGCCTTTCCATACCTCTTAAGGCCAGTTTCACCAACGAAGTTTTACTTTGCCACAAAGCGAGATTAACAAAACTCGATGAAGAGCTAAACTTGAGTTTAAGTTAGAGCTGCGTTCCACCAACAGCACAGCGAGTTTAAGTTACCACATATTAGTTAAACTTGTCTGCACGATGGGTTGTGTGAGCTGAGTTGCCTAATGGAGTCGGAAATACCCGAACACTTGTCGGAAATTGCCGAATGTGTGTTTGTGAATGATTTCATTTGGAAACTTTGTTACAACATTCTTGTGGCGAGGAGGGAGTGATTGCATCATACTATCTAAGGGGGGGGATACAGCTAGGGGGCTAGGTACTCCTGGGTAACTTTGGAGCAAAGCAAGAAAGAAAGACCAGGGGAAGATGATCCAGAAAATATAATTTATATTATTTTATTGCTGTAAATGCAAATGTTTATCTACACACAATTGTTTAATTATTTTCTCGTCTGTATATTTTTTGCTATCCTGAAAGTACCAGACGTTAAACAGATCCTCATACACTGTAAAAAATGTTTTGTAGTTTTACAAAGAAAATCTTTGGAAACCCAGTTGCCAAAGAAATTCCTTGTAAAACTACAGTGGCTGTCATTGTAATAAACTACAAAGTATATGTTTGTAAAATTACAAGTAATAACCTTGTAGTTGTACTTTCAATAAAAAAAAATTTTAATGCTCACTGTACTTCATAAACAACACTGAACTTATTTATCAAATAACTTTTGAGTAAAAGACTCTTACACGAAATTATTTTAAAAATAAAAAAAAATTATGAGGCGGTAAGCGTCGAACCACTCCTCGTACTCATAGAACCTACGCATCTTACCTCTAGACCAGAGTGACTGCTGTATTGTCGGTGTATGTACCAATAAAAGTGAATGGAGTGGTTGTTTTGACAAGCGGAAATGTATTTGGAAGTCTGTATCATCATATTCATCAAAACAATGATTTATTTCTCGAATCCGACGAGGCATATACACAGGAATGAAAGTCTTCATCGTCTGTATTGTCTTCGAATACCAAACTATACAGTGCTCGCACCATTTTATTATGAACTTAAGCGAGATTAGTGACGTTACCCGACCAAAATCGAGCAGTTAAATTTAATCTCGCTTAAGACGAGAAAATCGAGTTTAACTGCTTGAAACCCAAAACATGTATAATCGATATTAAGTACCGAGTAATCTAGATTAAATCGCTTAAACTTGGTTGGAGAAACCGGTCCTTAGTAACTTCCTCGTGGATGACTGACCTGGTTTAGTTAAACCTCGGTGACTGCTCGTTATGGTTCGTTGAATGTCGCTCCTGTCTGATGAACCAACACGTGATTGTTCTGCATCAGTCACAGCCGCGGTTGTGAATAAAACACCTCACCGCTACTTCCGTCATTTCGTCAAACAGTACGTCAGACGTCGTGGCCTTTCTAAAATGTCCTTGAACTTACAAAACATAGTTTTTGTTAACTGTACAGTTTTGTTAAAGACGTGGCCTTGTAAACAGCAACGTGTCAAACCGTGCGTATCGAAAAGCGCGGAAATGGGCAACTAGATACCAAAAGGAAAAAAAAAAAAAAAAAAAAAAGGCCTTTCACTCGAAATATTTTTTGCCACTGGAAACTTTTCTATTTGGCAATTTATTGCATTCGAAATAATTTTATTTTTCAGACAAAATTATTGGTGCGGATAAATTATAGTATAGGCTATTGTCAACTTCCGTGGTATAGTCGAATGGGGAAATTACCTACTTTTTAGTTCTACTTTTATTTAAAAGTTCGTTTAATCTAAAGAGCGTATATTTTAGTTCAGTAAAAGTGAGTGCCGCCATGCTGATGTACCTGTGACGTCATTGGACTTGTTATTGCGTGTCTGTATACTCTAACTCTACAACAGCAACTTACGTTACGTACGTGAAATTGCGTTAAATCCGGTTGTTTATGTGGTAAGAACGGTTATGGCGTGAACCTGGATCGCCTTGGTGTTCTGCTACAAGACATTAGCGATGAGTACGCAATGTTGTTGGTCGTATTGCTTCTGCTGCAAGACTATTGAGAAGTACGTAAGGTACTGCTTCTGCTGCAAGACACTTACTTGGTAGTATCAAAAAATAAAATGTTATGGTAATTTCTTAAAGTCCCACAGCAAAATGACTACCACGAAAGCCTTACACGGCAGTTTGGCGCGTTGCGAATTGAGGCGATATGCTTCTTTTTGAGCCTAGTACTCTGGCTCTTATCGTTCCCTCGCCGATAACTCGTCTGTCGAGAACACTATAGCAACAGTCATGCAGATACAGAATTTTCTTTAAGACTTATATATTTATTTCCGTTGTAGTTTCTGAAAAATAATTGCCATTCACTCTTAATAAACTGTCAGCAATACTCCAATGTATCAAATTGGTCTGATGCGACCTCCCAATTTCTTTTCATCTCTCCAAAATTCTCACGACGAATGCTTCTAATGACTATAAACAGGTATAAAATAAATGTAAATAAAAACACAATACAATTATATAAAGATGTTAACTGCTTCGACAATAACGCCTGTGACAATGCTTTTTGTGCTTCCATTACAATTTTTAACCCAACTTTAATTTTTGAAATTTCCGCCACAAAGATTGTTTCCCTGACAACATCGACGATCTGAAGCTCCAGTAAAATCAGCACGTTCTCTATGACGGATCATGTAGCATTGGACCTCATATAGTAGGACAATAGTGCTTCATCAGCTATACTCGAAGCAATCACGAGGTGCTACCAACTTTCTTAGCTTGGTCGCTGACGTGTGGCTATTGTGGCGCTGTGTGACTACGGGCGAGAAAGTGCCCCTGTGAGTCTTCACTGCGGCTGTCAACGTCCAGCGACACTTCTCTCCAGCACCTGTCCGCTCCTGCAAACAATGGCGAGCCGTTCACTAGCACTATTGTCGATATAGTGGACACTTATGTGGCCTTTATCACTGTGTAATGGCCGCACTTCTCTACGTTATACTTGCCTCAGGCTATTCGGGCCAAGTGAGCACTATTTAAGCCCCTTGCCAATACAAGGCACGTAATAAAGACAATAGAGTTCGCCGTGCTCAAATTAACTTCTGATGTATTTTTCTTGGCAGGACTATCTTAAAAATTGGTCACTCTGGACGGTTTCAGTCTACCAGTGATTTGCCAAATCTGGAAGAAGAAATTTTAGTTCCAGCAGTGCACTCTAAATCTGAATTAGTGAATATTCACTGATTCACGCCGATGTATGGAGCAGTTTCAACAATTTTAATCAGTTAGAAACCTCTGTGAAATCAGTGACTATTCACTGGTTTCGATCAATAGTACCAACATTCCACAAGTTAATTAGTGGATATCCACAGATTTTCCAATTCTTTTTCACTGATTCAATAAGTGAATGCTGTTCTTTGTAAACAACTGGAGAAAACAGTGAATATTCACTGATTCACTTGTGAGGTGTCGGCACTCTGAAAGGAAATTAGTGAATATTCACTAATTAAACAGTGACTATTCAAATTGTTGAAACTGTTCCATCCATCAGAGTGAATCAGTGAATATTCACAAATTAAGATTTAGAGTGTGCACAACCGGAGAAGAAGCATGTAAGACTACCCATGGCTAGGGACAGGAATTTTCGCGAAAATATTTGTGCCTCACTTTGTTTCAGTGCCTTACGTGCACACCTGCAGTTGTGCTTCGTGGTTAGTGATTGGATATCATCGACTTTGTGTTCTACCCGTGTGGGGTCGCAGTTAACTTCGTCCTGATTGGTTCAGTACAATAAGTGATGCCTCTGCACAAGTACACGTCGCCAACAATCATGCAGTTGAGCTGCAGGTGTGCACGTAAGACATTAAAACAAAGTGGGGCAAAAATCTTTTCGGCAAAAATTCCTGTCCCTAGCCGTGGCGGAGCGTCAAGGTGAAGGTGTAGCAATGTAAGCGGGGCTTATCAACGGCTGTACACAATTGTGAACTGTGTGTTGGAACACCAGACTGGCAAGTACAGATACACTCTGCAGCCAATAGCGTAGCGGAGGCGAGGAACTAGTTGTCCAATAATATGACCACAGTAATACAAAATTACTCAGTTGGTTGATTCCTTCATGCAAATTGCAGTCACGTGTTTGATACAGGGAAAACTCGCGGGTTCACTAACACGTGGACCATGGGCGTGGGTGGGGGGGGGTGGGGGGGGGAACGCGTACTCCCAAAAAGTTTATGTACTTGCCCCCCTTCCCCCCAAAAAATGTGGATTTGTACTTCAAAAATGGTTACAAAATTGATACAAAAATGTACATACATCATGCCTTTATAGCACACTGCAGAGTAGTTTCATATCATGTAGAAAGGTCCTTAATGAAATGAATTGACCATGCGGCAGCTAGTTACACCTCACATTGTCTATAACCTCGCGGCACTCAGATAGCAATAATGTACTACTTTCCCTCTGATCTAAAGTATTGGGTTGCTCGGGGTGTTAGTGTATGATATTCTACTTATGTCACGTTACGCGGCAGTGAGTCATGTCTCCCATCGGCTTTTACTGCATTTTCTGTCAACCGTAAAGATGTTTCTATAGTCTGTATCTTGTAAGTATTCCAGATTTAGATATTTATCTTCTGATAAATGTGCCTAACAGCTCCATTGTGTTGACCTTAATCCTTTGTAGTTTTGCAATCCTGTTTACAGACCCTTTTCTCAGAAGGTAATTGTCAAAGTCTGGACATCTTACCTGAGGTAGACTGTATCTTGATTTTGTAATTTTTCACCATATATATATATATATATATATATATATATATATATATATATATATATATATTTTTTTTTTTTCAAGTTCGCTGGTAAAACACTACTTCTGACAGGCCGTACTCCGTATCATGTCCTTATTTTATAATTTTGTTTCTACTCTTCTCTAATAATAAGTTCATGTCGTATTTAATCGCTGAGAAAAATTTATCTCTTTACAAATAATTATATTTTCAAAGCTACATCTGATATCATAGTGCTAACAAATCCATAAACACAAACAACATATTGTTACTATTTTTGAAATAAATGTTCACCTAAATAATTTATCTAATTTTTCAGGTTTATTAAAAGTATATATAGAGGGGACGAATTTAAGTATTACAACAACGCTTCGTAATATCAAAGAAACAGTAAAAAATAAATAACACAATATTTTTATCTATATTTACTTTAAATATTGCTGACTACATAGGCCTATTGTTTTCCATAATTTACTGAAACGCATTAAAAAGACTACCAAAAATATAAAAAGAAACATTTAGTAAAACTATTATTATTCCTATTCTCCGTTCACTAAGTTGAGTTCTGAAACAACAAAAACGCAATATCATTGCACTTCGCTAGCTTCTAATTGGCTCAATTTGTGCATCGCGCCGACGTACTATTTCTAACCGACAAAAGTGTGTACAGTGTGTATCATAGGAAACATCAACGCCGTATATATTATAACAATATTTCGTGAAAATTTCGTACGTGTTATCGACATAGGGAGTAGATAGGAATAGGGGGTGCACTTTGGTGGCGCGTGGCGTCGGTGCTCGGTGCCTCGGCCGCCATCTTGGCCGCCATCTTGTCGGCCATCTTGGCCGCCATCTTGTCTGCCATCTTGTCAGCCATCTTGTCAGCCATTTTGTCGTCTGTTTTGTCGGCCATCTTGTATTTCATTTTCTCCTGCTCTATCATTCTGTTAATTTTTCTCCTGCTCTATCATTCCATTACTTCGTGCTCTCTCATTCCTTCGAGAATAATCTAGGTTTTTCCTGCTCTGTCATTCTTTCGAGAATAGACTTGTATTTCATTTTCTCTTGCTC
>PNEQ01034783.1:42060-54883 GCA_003012365.1 Medauroidea extradentata | reverse complement strand
AAGTCGCCCGCTGCAAAGTAGGTTGTTTAATAACTTGTGTGAAGAGGTAGGAGCCTTGCATAAACATCTTTTATTTCACACTGAAGTACGGTGGCTATCCCGTGGTAATGTATTAAGCAGGCTGTTTGGATTAAAGTCAGAAATGTTATTATTTTTGGTTGATAGTAAACCCGAACTTTCCACTTTTTTCAGTGATGAATTCCAAACAAGCTCATGTTTCCCATTAAATAGTATTAGACCTTTTTCAACTTGTATGTGTATTAAAAATTTGTGTAGCCTATAAATTTTGTTATTAATAAAAACTACAGCTTTTACTGATTTGTTTTTTTGATTTTACTCCTTTTCCCGCGACCCCCCTGAACACATCACGCGACCCCCTTGGGGGTCGCGACCCCCAGTTTGAGAACCCCTGCTTTAGTGTATGCTCCCTATGTGTGTAAGTGTTTGTGTGCGTAAAGAACATAAACTTCAAATTCTTGTCGCTATTTTCAAAACTAAACTTGCTTGTAAGAAGCATTTTTAGAGCTTCTCAAAGTGAATGAAAATAAGGCTTTATCAGAATACAATAGCTGTAAAAACAGCTACCGATTTGGAAAAAAAAAAAAAAAAATTATGTGTATGCGTTGGACGTTGAAAAATTCTTCCTACAGATGGAATGCCCCAGCCACCCTTTAAAGTCCTATATTATAGGCAACAATAGTAAAACACTACATGCATTTTGAGTGGTTTGAATATTGTGGTGATGCTGCATACACGAGTCTGCAGAACTGTTAAGCTCTCCATTGATTTTGTGTATCTTACAAAATTACGTATTAAGTTCTGCTTGGCATGCAATTTTCAACTTCTGTGGCTTCATGAGTTTACGCTGAAATTTTTCAGTTAGTAAAATTTTTAAAACAGTTTTGTTTATTATTTTTTCCCTTAAAATCAGAAATACATGCCATCGAAAATGTTCTATTGATCTCAAAATACAATTTTAATTCAAGGCATTATATTGTATTTGTTTGTTAACAGCTTAGGATGGTATCACACTTAAAGTCAGCAACACTGGAGGTAGCGCTGTCAAAGTAAAATGACTTGCAATCCTGCTGGTACACTCAGGGCCGTATCTATAGACCTCTTTCGAATGACAACCAACTGCTCACCAATGCTTTCTCCATGGGGATAGCAGTTGGTTGTCATTCGAAAGAGGTTTATAATATCGGCCCTCAGAAAGCAATTTAGTTCACAAACTTCACACTTTAGCAGTATTTAACAGTGTTTCTTAATAAGTAAGTCAATCTGCTGTTATGTCGGTCTGCATTTTCAGGTCGTCACGAGTTATAGAACAAAAAATGCAGCGAAATTGATATTTCACTACCTAGATTTCCAGTTAGTGACAATTGCGGCCATTACCATCGCACAAATTCGTAAACCGATGACTTGGCAGTTAAATTAAATTTGAATATGTTATATGTTCATGCAACATGAGTCAATCCAATAAAAAAATCAAACAAATAGAAAATAGAACAGCCGGGTATCTGAAATGTAATAGGACATATACTTAGAACTTTTGACTATGATGACGAATTCAGACAATTCTTCTGTGTGCTTAAAACATATTACAGGCTGTATTGCACGTTGGCATGAAAGCCTTCGTACAACCACGTTACGGAATTTGAACGAGACGAATGCTCGGTAAGTGCAAAACATAATTATATATTTTGGACCATTTCTCATACGAGAGTGATGCGAGTACGGAAGTCCGGCACATTCGGTAGAAGTAAAAACTCTGGAAGAGGATCACGAAACGTGAAGACATCACGGGTGACTTAACACACCTTTCGCCCATGCCAGTGTCGTATCATTTAATTCTATCTCTGTGGTGTTTGCGATATGTTCGATCCCTGAAACAGTTCTGACACTACTTCCGTGGTTTAACAGCGTTTGCTTATCAGATGACTGTGTGGATTCCTTGAGCCATAATCGAAGGATTGCCGATCTCGTGAACGCATGTACTTGCGTGCAATGGCGATACGTGTATCTGGATGACGTGTGGTTAGTCTGGTTTTAGGGTGATGGCCGCAGACGCATTTAGAGTTAAGAAGTTGAGCTCTATTTTCCAGAATGCATTCTCTAGAGTCTTAATGGGTGGACGAATGACGTGTTGTTTTGTGGACTGTTTGGGTCTCCAAGTTGACTGAAAGCGCTATGAATTGGGGACTTTGTAGAAAGCCATTAGGAGTGTTGTAGAAACTGAGATCATACCATTTTTTCGGCCTATTTCTTGCATACACGATTTTTTAAAAACGCAAACGACTGACCAAGTGTTTACAGAAATATCTTGGCTGTCATGAAGGCAAGACTGCTACTGCTACTCTGGTCCAATATTTGTCTGATATGCAACCTATAGAACAATTAATAGTGTGTGCACATTGCAACTAACATGTAATATACCTTTTCCAATCATTTCTAGTAGGCGAGGTGAAGCAGCCTTGCAGTGTAGTATACAGGGACGTATAGGCTATATTCATTTATTCAATGCCACGTCGTGCAACATTTATTACAGTTCGCGGTAGCTTTGTTGGAGAGTGATTTCTGTATATATTGTTATTGCATTAAAAAACAGTAATTATGGTGAAACTTAAGAAAAATCTGCTATCCATTTTCAAGAGAAAGTTAAAACTGCTTGGTGTTTTTTTATCATTTGTAATTTACAAAAAATATGTATTTTACGTTTGACGTTCGACATGAATATAATTTTAATGAAACATGATGTTAAATATTAAATTATGTGTTTCTACGCATAAGTTTATAATGTCTTGTAAAATGTTTGTAGATATCATAGCAAATCACGTAGCTAATATAAATATCAATATCTAGAATAAATTCCCAATATTGAAGCAATCGTAAACACATTAACCTAAAGTACTGATCATATAAATGTATTCAGTTGAACACTTGTTTGAAAATATATGTATTTTCCTTAGATATTTTACGTGCAGTGTTATTGGTTTTTTATTTACGGCCACGCCTAGTAGTTTTACGGCGATTTATAAAGGGAAAAAATTTAAGCACGAAAATTTCGAAATTGAAGTATCCCTTCACTGTTTTGCCACAAATATATCATAATTTATATGTTTATTTGGTATAAATAAACCTCACAGTTTTTCAGATTTTTGGTCACAAATTTTTACCAGTTTCGTTATGAGAATAAGCCAGAATATATATATATGTATATATATATGTATATATATATATATATATATATATATATATATATATATATATAAAATTGTGCATGATATGTCTGTTCATAGTCTTGAAATTTTTCAAAGCAGTTCGTAAATAAAATTTTAGTTTTTTTTTGTTCGATATGAAAAAAAATCCCTATCGTGGCTTTAAAGAAACCTATAGCTTCACAAGAGCAATAGTTAATTGGGTGACGATATGTGCTCCAGCCAATGGCAGTGCCTGTTAGAGCATCGCGAGTGCTACTGGGAGCCGCCCCCTCGAACCAGGGCTCTTCATCACTCCTCGATATATATCGAACAATGCAGGAGGAGGGCAAACAGCGCACACAGCAGCCCGCCACTGTTTAACTGCCACTCGTCGGTACCTGTGATCGATTCGGCGTGCATGTCGCTGCGCGATGACGTATTTGTTTTGCGCGCTGGGGTGAGACGGTGGCTGTGGATGCGAGAGTTGAGCTGCGGAGGGGTGGTTGTCGGGTTGAGGGGGTGGCTCTGCTAGGTCGGGTCGATGCCAGCGGAATGCCTGAGGGGAGGGGGTGTACATAGTGCCAGGGGTGTGTCAGTAATTAGCGATCCCCCCTCCTTCCGAACCCCCTCCAGCACCAGGATTTTTCATCCCCCTCCCGCGCAGGCAATTCCACCCCCTTTCCGTTCCCCTCGCCTACATCAGCGCTCTGGAGACGATCGATGGCAGGTGAGGTTCATGCGTACTGCGTCCAACCCGCTTCCACCCCCCCCCCCTTCTCCACTCGTTGGCCAACCCAGGCGAACCCTGTTGCGTGCGTACGCATTGTCTGATTTATGACATTACCTCGCTGAGTGGCTGTATACACAATACTAAAAAAATTTTTTTCACCTCCAGGGGAGAATATGTGATGTTTCTTTCTTTCTT
The DNA here is from genome assembly GCA_003012365.1 of Medauroidea extradentata. Lineage (NCBI taxonomy): Eukaryota > Metazoa > Arthropoda > Insecta > Phasmatodea > Phasmatidae > Medauroidea > Medauroidea extradentata. The sequence continues at coordinate 50,758 of PNEQ01034783.1, read as the reverse complement.
TTTTTTTTGGCTTTGCATCACAGGGTAAAAATCAGAGTTTATGTGCGGTGCTGCAGGGTTGCGAACCACATGAAAGAGAGCCTGTAATATGGTTCATCTGATGTAGCCAACGGCTGAAGTAAGGACGTGCTCTCACGACTTTTAAGTTGGTATTCAAGTTTGGTTTTCAATATAATTTTTTTAGATGTTCTGTAAAGTTATGGTTTTTCTATTTTCAGGCATCAAAATGTTTGTTCGATAAGGGCAGAATACTTTTCACACGTAAGCCTACGTGTAAAATGTTTTTGTAAGCATACATATTGTGGTTTTATATTTTCGTAATTATGAATAAGCACTTACGTATCAATTTACACATAGATGAACTCTTGCACACATCCATGCAAAAAAACTCATTATACGTGTGACAGAACATACAATAATAATTGTTCTCAAATCATATCATACGCTTAGGTAATTTGTATTATTTTGTCACTAGGAAATTATTGACAACTATGCTTGGATTTCTATGTTTGCATAAATTGTACGAGTTGATAATTTAAATAAACATTACAAGAGCGAAATCATAAGTCATAAGTTTTCTGGTTTTGTATTTTTAATTTTCTTTACGTCTAAAATATATAAACGCTGTTTTAAGATTTTCATAAATGTTAAATTATTTTAATGGCAAAGGAAATGTAATTTAATTATGGAAAGGCGTGTATGGTGTGAATGAAAATGAGATTTTATTTTATACAATATTCTCTTGACGCCGATAGCAAATAAAACATTTAGCCAGAAGTAAAATAAAGTGTATGCCGAATCGCATATTTTGCTACGGTAGACCTATGCTGAATAAACGTATTTGATAATTATATGAGTTGCTACTATGATATTAATGATTATAGTATTTTACCTAACACAACTTATTCTCTTATCCATGTAAGGTAAGTACTTTCTTAGAGAGAGAGAGAGAGAGAGAGAGAGAGAGAGAGAGAGAGAGAGAGAGAGGGAGAGATGCATTTAAAACAATTTTGGAGGAAATTCTGATTAAATAATTTGACGTGTTACGTAGATTGCTTTGCCACGACTATAATTTCATTGCAAAATTAATTCATTCAGTGTTATAATTTCCCGCATATTACGTAACAAATTGTTACTGTGCTACTAGTGTCACGGTCAAATATCAACAGTTAAGTGCGAAAACCCACACTACAAAGCAATGCGCTTGCTGATACGATATTTCGACTATTTTCTTTGGTTAAACGATTCGGCATTACAGCAGTACTCACGATCACTCTCACTCGACGTACTAACTTATTTTATTTTGTTTACAGCTGAAAATATAAAAGTTATTTTAAAATGCCAACACTGACCGGGAAAAATCCCCAACACTGAGGAACAATTTATCAACAGATAATCAGTAGCAAGGCCACTCAGATCAAATACCTACGCCTACGTCGAGATAACAGTAGATTCTATTTCAATCGCTTAGACATGAAATGCCTTCGGTCAGTTATTTGATTGTTCATTCATTTTCTTCCTCTGATCACCAGACATATGCCTAACTGTAGGTATAAGAATGGCATCAGTCAGAGCTTTCCACTGTTTGTTACAAGCATGCAGATAATATAATGTGTTTTGCAAGTTCTTCAGTCACTGGTAGGGGACGCGGTGGCCGAGGAGTCAGACCTCTCGCCTCCCACCAAAGCGATCCGGGTTAGATCCTCGGCGGGATCGGTCCCCGGAATTTTCGCATTGAAGAATCGTGCCGGACGATGCCGCTGTTCGGCGGGTTTTATCGAGGACCTCCTGTTTCCCCCACCGCTTCATTCCGGCGCTGCTCCATTCTCACCTCATGTCACCCACCACCAGCGCTAAAGACCACGCTGTTAAGCTCACTCAGTCACTGGTTTCCTACAGTTTTTTTCCTTTCATTTACGTCCTTTCAAAATGTATACTTACTTTGGTGCCGGGCACGCTGTATCTGGATGGACATGTTTGTGTTACCAACATCGTTACACTTCACCACGAAACGTGCCTAACCTTTATGAAATGTTCATAATAACTTTCTCCCAGGGCCATCTATAATCACGTTTAAATTTAGCAGCACCAACAAATCCTTTCTATTTTAACCTGGCTTCTTCAATTATATTTTGCAGTCCCTATCTTCTCAATACCCTTCCTTCCTCAACTGATTTGACCATCTCTGTCTTGGTTTGCTAAGGGGTCGTCTTTCTTAAGAGGGCTGAGCTATACACAGAATGTAATTTTTCGCGTCTGATACCTAGAGGCAGTGAAGCGATAAGGTACACACTGGGCGGTAACACCATCCCTTATATTCGCGACGCACCAGAGAAACAAAAAATCACATGTAACACCTGTACAGTAATGATATTTAAAATTTTGAAAAATGGTATAATATATTTACCTTATCATCATCATCCTGAATATAAATTAAACTGAATATCTCAGTGGGTTCGATACATATTGAAGATTTATTTAAAACACATTCCAGGTGTTTTCACCTCCTAAGAGACTGAATTCCGAAAACCCCTTTAATCATATTATATACTCATTATATACTACTTAACTGGGGATTATTGGACGTGAAAAACACGAAAATAGCCGGCTGGGTCCAAGATATATCGACGATTACTTCAAAACACACATAATCACTTTTCACCCCTTTTCACCTCCTTAGGTGGGGAATTTCGAAAATTTATGAAATTACTTCTCAGGAATTTGCGTAAGCATCAATCTTAAACAATAATCACGTCGATACATAATTTTCAATACGGTCGATATATATAGGTTGTGAATCGAAAACATGTGTTACTTTTTTTTCTAATTCGGAAAACATATGTAAATTGTATTTTGGATATTTACATAATCATCAATCTAAAGTGAAGAAGCGCACTTTGATTTTTCAGTTTGTTCAATAGATATGGAAGAAAAATCGAAAACACATTTCACATATTACCACACCCCTTAATCAAAGAATTTCGAAACGTTTTAGAGTCCTGTCATAGTCATTTTTTACGTAACCAATTGAAGTAAAAATCACGACGATAGCCAATTGTGTTCCAGTGATATGAACGATTTATAAAAAAAATCATATTATCCCCTTTTTTTACGCTTAGAGGTCGAATTTAAAAAAAAATCCTAAAGCAGCTCTTTGGATATTTACGTACCTGTAAGCAACATTTTGAATTGAAAATTAACTCCCTATCCCGAAGGATTCAATACATATCGACAATTACTCGGAAATACATGTAAGGCGTTTTCACCCCCTTAGATGTTGAATTTCGAAGAATCCTGAAATTGGATAATATGCATTTGTATGTGTGTCCCATGACAGTCAAAGTCGCGATGATAGTCCTTCGGGTTCAAGCTCTATAAACGTTTCCTCGGAAATACACTTTACTCCTTTCACCCCCTTAGAAGTCGAATTTCGAAAAATCCCTTCTTACTGCTCGTCTACGACCAGAGGTGAAACCACACAAAAAAGTTCACGATTTTCGGTCCAGTGGTTTGGGCTGCAGTTTGATATGTCAGACAGTCATTCTTCAGTCAGTTAGTCAGTCAGGATTCGATTTTATACATATCGATTTGAATCCGTATCATATAGCGTATTAAAAAGTTCAGTAGAATTTAGACTATTGCAACACTTACCAATTATAGCTAACTTGTGACTTAGTTACTAGGAAATGCATAAACAGCATTTAACTGGACCTAGTAAATTTACTTCTGTTTGCATGTATGGATTTATGAAGATATCAGGGTGGGCCAGCCATAATAAATTATAACGGCACACAGTAGGATCACGGTAATGGACTTAGATTAGGAAAATTTTTAGCATGTGAATTTCCCGTCTCAAATTGTTAAACCTTAGAGGTTAAATAAACATTTCGTAATTGTTAAAAAATTTTCCCCCACAGCGGAGACCATCGAAATCCTCAAGAAGAAGTTGTGAAGAACTCTTTCACAAGATTCAAAATGTAAAATAAGTAAAACCAGAGCTGGAAAGACGAAGAGAGAATTCTCCTTGCTTTAAATATTTTGTGGAAACGTACCCTCCATTACGTGCCGTTTCCTGAGGTTTGCTTGCAGGGAATGTTTGAAGACGGGGAGTAAAGAAGCATTTGAATAGCTCGAAGAGAAACATTCCTCAGATGCCGGACTCACCAACCGTTGTAGATCTGAAGATTATTGCCGAACAGAAGGTTGCGCGAGTCTCTGAGAGATTTGAGAATCACCTCTCCCCTTGCTTTGGCGGTGGTTCAAGAACGTTCCGATGTGAGAAAATAAAGAGGATCGTTCGGGCGTATATAGAGACGGCAAGAATAGAGAGATGCATTTTGCGCTCCAGTTACTTGTAGACGATTTACCCGTATTACAAGTACGTTGATGTAAAATGTACTTGTATTTACACACATATTCCGTTTCAACAATATTTCTTGCTTTGAGTCTGCCGAATATGAATTTAGTTCCTAGCTTCTGAAAAAAATACTTTTGCGGTTTCCATTTATAACACTTACATTATATGAATAAAAAATAATTTATCTGCATGTTAAGCATATTAAAAATATTTGACTCCGTTGTGCACGAAAAGTTGAAAACATTAATTCAACACGTAATTTATCAGAAGATCAAGCACTACGCAAAATTTAAAATTAAAATAAAATATCTATAGACGACGAATGCCTTGGATTGTAGAAACAAAATAATGTATGATTGGTTTCTTAATTAAAAATAAATACCAAATCTCAATGAAAACCATCAGTATTGCAGCTAGGTCAGAGTCATGATTCACTCATACGGGCAGAGTTATGTTGTTGTTTGGTGAATGTATTACGGACAAGGTCATGTGTGTAAATAATAAATGTTAGGTTTTACTAAGATTTATATTTCAAAGACATATAGATATTCGAAACATAGGTTAAAGAACGACATATAAGGGAAGTATATTGGCTAGGAAAACTGCTACTTAATAACTTTATGCTTGCTTTGGATGACACATTTATTTAATTTCCAAGAATTCATGGTATGTATATAATTGGTGAATTAATTAAATTCATGGTATGTATATAATTGGTGAATTAATTAAATTCACGGTATGTATGTAATTGGTGAATTAATTGAAGTCACGGTATGTATATAATTGGTGAATTAATTAGTCACGGTATGTATATAATTGGTGAACTAATTAAATTCACGGTATGTATATAATTGGTGAATTAATTGAAGTAACGGTATGTATATAATTGGTGAATTAATTAAAGTCACGGTATGTATATAATTGACGAATTAATTAAAGTTTACATTTTTACGCGAGTAGAACGCGTTTTAATTTCCACCTCTTACGTATGAACAAAACCCTGTACAAATACACGGTTTCCTAAACCAAGAATAATATGTAACACCATATTAAAAAAAAAAAACCAATTAAATCTCACATAAAACCATGCACAAGTTTTTTTTTTTTTTTTTTTTTTTTTTTTTTCTCATAATTCGATGTTATTCCTCTTACAAAACCAGAGTTAATAGTTCTGTGTAAACCTTATGTGAATGTTTTATAGTTATATACATTTGTTTCCTTCAAACCATTGTAAGTTGATATTTATGAAGAATATTAGTTAAAATTGCTAATCAGAAAAAAATTGTGATTATACATTTGTGCCGAATGTTGTTAAACTTGAAGACATTAACTCTGACGTCAGAGTAGTTAAATTAAAACAATACATTTTAGTGTAAATACTTAGTGTAAATTCAACACTTAATCCTGGAGTTGTATTTGTACGGACATTTAATTGATTTCCATTTATTTAAATATTCGAACATTACTGCAACGGAATTACAAAAATTGTGATATTTAAACCTCGACATAGCATTATTATTATCTATCGGCAATGGCATTGTTTTGTAAATCTCATCTTAGTGACTACTAGTTGGACGGTGTTAGTAATAATATAAAAGTAAGAAAATTGAACTACCATGTGGTAAGTGGTAAAGTACGGTAGCATAAAAAACGTGATTGAAAATCTCTTCTTAGGAATGGGAAAGTGACAACTGCAAGAAGAAGATCTTGAAAATTTTGGAGAACACATAAAACTACGATGGATTAGAAGTGCATAACGTAGAAAATGATTCATTAACTACATAATTTAAGTAATGAATGTAAACTGCAAACTACAACGAAACAGGAAGTCTTGCAGTCAAAATGGTTCATTACGTTACAGACAGTGTATTTATAAGCGATCTTCATGTATCAAACTAAAAGTTTGGTTACGTAAATGAAAATTGTAGCATGACATGAGTCAGAATAAATTTTGACTAGGTAACAACATTCGCAAATAAAAACACCGTAGTTGAGAATGTAATTAATCCGTTTAAGAATTGAGTTGGCATTACCTAACTAATCCGCATTTTAATAGGGATTTTAATATATTTAAAAATAACCCTTAAGTGCTTCATTAATGATTTAAATACTCCACTTCCACAGCTCATCATACTTTATTTATCAGTGAGTTACGAAAGTTGCTGAACAAATGGTTTTCATTCAGAAAAAACGTACGCGTATATATATAATACATGAACATGGACTGAATTAAGTAGGTATAATATCAATAAAATAATCCTTGTAACTACATAAAAGATATCATCAATTTATTATTCACACGTTTTTGCAGGTTTTCGCTGTCAGAAACATCTCATTAACGCATTACATAATTTATATTAAGACAGTTATTTTTAGTTACGTATCAGTGCGGCTTAGGGCTTCGTCAAATATGCTCTCCTTGTGACTAAAATAATAACCGTATTAAGTAAGGAAAAATCAAGAATTTTTTCTCACAATATAGCAGACATTGAACAGTCTATGAGAAATTTGTGTAATTACGTAAACTGTCCTAGATTATGCAATTCAACATCTTTTGCCACACTCGGATATAAAAATAATTTAACTAGGTCTAGTATTAGCTGGAGAATTAGTAATTTACTAACTTTCATCATAGTACGGATTGATTAAAAAAACTTCAATATTCTTTAATATTTCATACTAGCAGTCCCCCGCGACTTTGCTCGCGAGTATTATTCATAACTGATAATATTTACATTAGTTAAAAAAAACCTCTTTGTAAACCAGATTGGTAGCCTACTTCAGTCATCAAGTGTTAGAATGACAAACCTGCAAGTTGAGCTAACTCTGCAGCAGAACAAGTAGCTATAGCTGTCCACGCGAAAAATAGTCTTAAGTTTGTCCTTGTCACTAACAGCGACTTCACCTGGGCCATATTCATAGCACTGCAAAGTTGACGTTGTGGGGTAGTTATAGACTCTAAATAGTAAAAGCTTAACCAAATTAAAAACGTCTGATTTACCGTGTGCATAACCATTGGTGATGGTGTGCTCTATTACATATTTTCAAAATATTCACTTAAAGTTTACTGGTATTAGAAAGTTTTGGTGGGAAAATGTTTCGCGGAAACGTATTTGGTGCCCCAACCTTGGGATTACTGAGATAATACATTATGTGAGCTGATGTTTTCAAGGGACCTAAGTGGAAAGTGAGCTGCATAATGAATTTTACCTCTGTTAAAAGACCGCATGCAAATGGCATTAATTGGATCTGCTTTGCAGTTTTTGTGTGTCAGAATTGAACGTTCGTACGCAGCTATTAACGGAATTCGAGTCCAGAACCTCCCGGAATATAGACCTGAGCTACAAACAACTGCGTCACGAAACGTAGAAATAACTCATTAAAATAAAATTTAACTTAAAAAATTAAATATTTATGTCCTGGGCTCATAGAGATTGTACAATACCACGTCTCGATATGTTTATGTAGCGTGAACTTCTGTATAATTTATTTTCCACTGGTCGTGCTTGCTTTTCGGATCGTCTAACTTGAAATTTCACAAACTTACTTTTATTCTTAACAATCAAATTATCTCGTAAAGTAAAAAAAAAAAACTTACATATAATTTTTTAAGTACTTAAGTAAGCATCAATCTGACGCGAACAACACCTCAATATCTCTACTGGTTAGATAAATATTATGGGTTGATGGAAAACAAATTTTACGCTTTTTCACCGTTTTGGGGGTCGAATTTCTAAAAATTTTAATTTCACATATTAGATATTTGTATAAGTATCCAATTGAAGTGCAAATCACGAAGGTAGCCCGTTCAGTCGAATCAAAATCGATTATGTGTTAAAAAAACACATATGACCCTGCGCAGTACTGAGAGTTCGAATTTCGAAAAATCTAAAAACAATTTTTTCGATTTTTTTTGCAATCATTATCCTGAAACAATATCGACGCGTTCGATATATGTAGAGGATTTATCTGAAACATACAGCTTTTCACCACCTAAGAGACATAATTTCGAAAAACCCTTGAATCATGTTTTAGAATAATTTATTGGTGTCTCGTGGATGTGAAAAACACAATAACTCGCTGAGCTTAAGATATATCGACGATTAATTGAAAAAATATTTCACCACTTTTCACCTCCTTAGGTGGCGAATTTCGAAAATTTGTAAAATTACTTTTCAGGTATTTGAGTAAGCATCAATCTTAAACAAAAATCACGCCGCTGTATAAATAAATGGAATATATATATATGAATATATATATATATATATATATATATATACACACATATATATATATATATATATATATATATATATATATATATATATATATATATATATA
>PNEQ01034783.1:22975-41960 GCA_003012365.1 Medauroidea extradentata | reverse complement strand
AGAGCACTTCGTTAGATATGGAGGAATAATCTAAAACATATTTCACGTATTTTCAACCCCTTAATTCCAGTATTTCAAAACTTCTTAGAGTCCTGTCATAGATATTTGTATACGTAACCAATTGAAGTAAAATTCACGACGATAGTCAATTGTGTTTCTGTGATATAGACGATTCATAAAAAAACACAGTTTGCCCCATTTTACTGCTTGGGGGTCGAATTTCAAAAAACTCTTAAAACTTAATTTTTGGCGTTTACGTAGGTAACATTATGAAGTGAAAACCAACTCTCTATCCCAAAGTATTCTATAGATATCGATAGTTGATCGGAAATACATTTCAGGTCTTTTCACCCCTTAGAATGTTGAACTTCGAAAAATCCTTTAATTGGATGATATGCATTTTTATGTCTGACTTATTAAAAAAAAATCATGACGATAGGCCGACGGGTTCGAGCTCTATCGAGGTTCCTTCGGAAATACATTTCACGCCTTTTCACCCCGTTAGAGGTCAAATTTCGGAAAATACCTCCTTAGTGCTCGCCTACGACCTAAGGGGAAGGAACACAAAAAAGTTCACGATTCTAGGTCCAGCGGTTTGAGTTGCAGTTTGATATGTCACTCAGTGTTCTATTTTATATATAGAGATTTAGTCAACTTTGTTCCGTTTTCAGGTAGCAATTGTAGAGTGGAAATTCTAAGTAATCTAAGTTCCAAAAGACACCGAATTCAGATAGTAACATCTAAATACATTATGTACCAGTGCCTATGTTTTGCTGTAAAAGTTAAGTCCTAATAATTTCCTTAATAGTATTTAATGATAGGCCTAATTTAATAATTTCATGTCGTATACGTATGCATACTCTTGCATCGTTATTTTTCCCTCTTACTCGAAATTATTAAAATTATGTTTTTGGCACTTAGAATATTTAGAATTTCCACTCTACAACTATTATTTTGAACAATTGTAGGCCAATTTTTGTTCGTATGTTGGAAAAGTAACGTTGGCACAGTATCATAATAACAATCCGGCTGAAGTGTCACTCACTTTTTTGTAATTTGCGAATGACAGCATTTTCAAACAGTTTCACTTTGCTAACGCTGGCAGGATGTGTTATTAACAACATAATTGTTTCGATCATTCTAAAGTCTGCCAATATTTGTCGGCAGTAATGAAAATAAATATATTTAATCTGCTGTTTGCTATTGGATGTGGTATATTTCTTTGCCGTCCATGAGTATACAGTCTTTTATGACAATCTACAGTCTGGAAATCTACACCGTTACCAATCATAATTATAGTTTTCTCTGCTCATCATAGCATTCTACACTATTCTACAAAACATACTTGCGTGGAAAATAAATATATAGCAACATATCTCGTATATTAGTAGCCGTTTCAACAAATCAGCATGGAAAACTAATAAACAAATATAACTGAAAATGTTATAAATATAAATTATCGTATCTAAAAGACGTCATTATAACGTTAATTATAAAGAATTTAATTAAAAATAATGAAAGGTGAACCTTATTTTTGTCTAATAATAGTAATGTCGCAGTACCGAAAGAAGACTTTGAAACTTTTTTCTACCAATATGATCAAAATATTTACTAACTATCACATAAACTGGAGTAGGTCCTAGTGATTATTATAATTTTCAATACAACGAAATGTTTTAATGCAAAACGCAAATTATCTCTGTCTTTATTGTGAATATGGCAAAACATACAATCTTCAATATATATATATATATATATATATATATATATATATATATATATATATATATATATATATATAATTTTTTTGCTTGCGGTATTTACACAGCGCACGTTGACATCCAACTATTACTCTGGAAGTGCTGGAAATTTGTCTGCGGGAAAAGTTCAAGAAATATCTGACATCAACTATGATTCTTCCATTATTCGCCACATTTCCACTCCGACTAATTGCAGATATGCGAAGCACTCAGAATACAAGTGGTGTACGTCCAAACATTTGTTTTCCTGTCTTAAATATGTTTGCGAGAAAACCTTATATTATCTTTCTCAGAAATCACAAATAACTGTTATTTACACGTTAACATACGCTGCGTTACTAAATTTATGTTAAATTTTTTATAAACATACTCATTTTAAACCAAAAAGCAGCGCGCAGTGTTCATAGAAATATACCACTTGCGTTCTGGACGCCTCAACTGTTAGGAAGTAACTGTTATTGGATGAACGAAGACACCTTAAGGGTGTTCAGGTGCGATAAAATCATAATTTTATGTTTTTATGAAATAATGTTAGTTTTGTAGACGATACTTGTGAGTACATTTTACTCTTACGGATCTATTTTAGCTCTCATAGTTTTCTCATAACGAGGTGTAAAAGTCAAAATTGGCTTGTTACGCTGCTATGCAAATAGTGAAAAGAAACTGACCTAACTAAACAAAATAATTCACTGCGAACTTACATTCCATGAGCTAGGCAATAAAACATTAAAAAACCCACAACGTAATATTTAATATTAGAAAAAAATTGCAAAATTACATTAAAAAGTTGTAAATTCAGCAATTTTTTGAAAATACAAAAACAGTTTGCGGGATTTTTCAAATATTTTATTACGTAGCCCATAGTAACCTATGTTATTTCACTGTGAATTATTTTACGTACGTAAGTCCATTGGTATGCACTATTTGCATGGCAGCAGAACATGCAAATTTTGACTTTGACGCGCCGTTATTAGAAAACTACGCCAGCTAAAATTGTTTCATGAGAGGAAACTGTTCTCTCAACCATCGTCTACAAAACTAACACTATTTCAGATAAACATAAACTTATGACTTTATTGCACTTGAACACCCTTAAGGGCGCCGCCTACCTGCGCGTTAGAGACCCAGAAACGAAGGAGATATAAGGACGACCTTGAAACGGGCACCAAATGCTGCGTCGCCTCAACGATCCAATCGTTGAACTAGCGTGCAAGCTTCCCGCCGAACGGATTGATTCCACTATACACCTGTTGTACAAATTCATTGTTTTAAATTATTTTATTTGTTATAGAGTATAAATAAAGAATGCTTATTCTTGGAACCAATATTATGTATGTGTTCTTTAACATATTTTCACTATATTTGTTTTAAGCGTTAAATGCTATTTGTAAACGGTGATAGAAAATAATGGGTACAAAACTTTTTCTGTCACTGCTTACTAGTTGGTTTACCAAGCAATGAAAATTTTGGGCTGAAATGTTAAAAAACACATGCATTAAATATATTCTTCAATCAAACATTTTTTATTTATACTATATAAGAAATTTTAAGTCTTTAAAACAAATAATTTGTTCATGAGGTACATAATGGAATCATAAGCGTGACCATAAATATTTATTTGTGGAAAGTCAGCAACTAGCCATAAATATTTATTTGTGGAAAGTCAACAACTAAGTTCAGTGCAACTCGCAGTCTGAGTTTCACATACATTCGGTTAGTACATTTTGAATTACGCCAGTCTGTAAAGTACGTTTTTAGCTATATGTTGGAGGGCTACGAAACAGTGTTTTAATGAGTATAGCGACTTAGCAATGAGTTTCCGACCTTGTCTGAAGCTTGTTTTCTTTTCGTACGTCGGCTTGGAATGTTTTAGAAGAAAAAAAACCTGTTAACGAGCAAACTGCAACGCATTTGAAGCGTGGGGTACGCGGCGCCATTAAGTCACCTATGTCTGCAATTTTATTTGCCAGTGCTTCTTAATGGAAAATATTTTGTCGCAATTAAATATTCGCACAGCATAGTTTGTACCAGCTACTCTCGTAAACCCTTAAAGTCTGGTTGAAGGTATTTTGCATGGCTGAAGCAGCAAGAGTGATTCAGAAATGTATACTGGGTCATACATACACTGTAAGAAAACTTCCTAAGAAGTACTGGAAGTTTTTAACCCGTACACAATATGTTATACTTAGCAAGCTTCAGCTTGTAAAAAGGGGCCGCGGTGGTGGAGCGGTCAGACCTCCTGCCTTCCACCAAGGTGATCCGGGTTCGATTCCCGGTGAGGTCGGTCCCCGGATTTTCGCAAGTGGAAATCGTGCCGGACGATGTTGCTGGTCGGTGGGTTTTCTCGGGGATCTCCCGTTTCCCCCACCAATTCATTCCGGCGCTGCTCCATAATCACATCATATCACCCCTCACCAGCTCTGAAAACCTCGTCGTTAAGCGCTGACCGAAATCTCTTAGTCACTCTCACTCATTCAGCTTGTAAACACAGCAATTGATCAGTATTATTACTACACCCGCCGTACACTTCCTGGAAACCCTGGTTCTAGCTTGGATCTGTTTTCGCACCAACAAGGCTATGTATCCTTCCGCATAACGTCAACAATAACATTGTCAAGCTGACGGCTGCAATGCAAGCCGACGTACAATATTCATCCGCCGCCACTAACTACGTCTCTTCTAAAATATTGTAACGTATATTACATGTAAATATACATTTTATTTCATTTCCTAAAAATGAACACATTATGTACATATTCCACTAAACTATTATCAATATTTTAACTGCTGTTCATAATATACGGAAGAACTATTTTTACGGCAGCAATGCCAACCCAACCATTCTCCAAATATCGTAGCGCAGACCTGTTTAACTCACCTTTAAAATAATTATTACGAACAATTTTCATATTCGCGGACGGGTAACATTGATAACGGAAGTATTCCTAGTAACTTTTTTTCTCAACAGTTCGTTTCTAAAAGTCTATTAACTTAACGTACGGCGGGTTTACAAAAGTTTGGTAACGGCAGTTTACATTTGACTGTTTTCTACAAACATATAGCAACACGAACATAGAAGCATGGGGAACAATTTTACCATACCTTCGTTCTCAACATTGCTATACTTCGGTGTTCTAAATTTATAAATAATTTTTTTACAGTGAGCTTCTGCATGAATGGCATTACACTGGCATGCAGTCTGTTGTTGGCTTATATCTGTTAGTCTACCAGAATTCGTCTTATCATTTTATGACGTAATATTACAGATACATACATGTTACTTGTACTTTCGATACACTAGATGTGGTGTATGAGAATTCTTCTCCTTTAAAAAAAAAAGTGAAAATGACCGTTCTTGCTGCACGTACAGTTAGACAATGAGTCATATATGGATACACGATGCCGTTTATATAAATATCAAGCCTAAAAATGGAACTGAAGTAAGATTAATTCTACTGCAGGTTAGGAAAATAATGGAATTTCTTAAATCTGATTTTTGCAAGGGAAAATTTTCGTCGCTAGTTGGTCTGGAGTCGCTCAGGGTGCTTTAAAATGGGATTTAATTATATTATAACGTTAACTAAGTTATATAAACATAAAAATCCCCTGCTTTAAATTTTTTGTGACAAATAAAGTCAATATACTTTTTAATTTTAGTTTTAAAAGTATTTAAATAATTTGCGCTATCATGATAACTTTCAAACCAGAAATGAAAAAATGATATATAGCCCCCTTGCCGACACCGAATCATCTAGCGGCAGAAATTTCCCCTTGCCAAGCTAATAACATACTTCTTCCTGACCAAAGAAGAATTAAAATTAACGGAAACTGTGAGGAAAGTTGGAAAGCGGGGGCACAGCAATTTTCATAGTCATATTTTTATTATATTTGCACCAGCTACTTTTATCTTTTATCATACATAAATTCAGACTAATTTTTGCTCTTATGAAAATTATCTTATAGATTCTGCGTTATGGTTCGTAAACGTCAAAATTTGTGTTTGGCGGTTTTATGTACGCCACTTAAACCAACTGACATACCAGACTGAAAAAAATTTACAGTGAATAACGAAGTTGTAGACTACAAGGTTTCCTGTGTATTTTTTTTTTGTATTTTTAAAAAGAAATCTTGAATTACATAAAACTGTAAATTGCAAATTTTTACGTCTACGAGTCATTGTGCGAAAACTATGAGAGATAATAAAATGTCATAAGAGCAAAATTTATTTACAATATTTCTAAATATATATATATATATATATATATATATATATATATATATATATATATATATATATATATATATATATATATATATATATATATATATATATGGTGCAAATATAGAAATGATAATATGACGTTGAAAATCGCTGTTACCGTACCCTTAATGCCTCCCTCTTTAGTTTTGCTGTGGTTTTGAAAAAATATTAGACGCAAATTAATACATATATCAAAAATTAATTCTTACAGTTTTAACAGTTATATATCATCGTTTGTATCTGAATTTTTCTGTTGCAATACACCAAATGGATTTTTAGGTTTTTCCCCCCTGAAATATCACATATTTCGCTGTGAAAATATGCCAAAATGAAGCAAAATAATTTTTAGCTAGCAAACGGCACATTATAAAAAAACGTTCTGGAAAAATTTTGAATCGTATGATTGTACTCAGTCTCAAATTTTTTCAAAGCATTTGGTTAAAAAAATATTTGAGTTAATTGTTTGAAATAAATGAAAGATCATGGCCTTAACTATTATTCTTTTTCCTACGAGATTATAAGCGGTGACTACATAATTTTATTTGTGGGCAGCGTAGTTCAAAGTCTAACGCTTGTTTCTATAGTTGTGTTTTTCGACTCCGGTTGTTAATTTTCTTGATACGCCAATCTTGAAAAGCCACTTTTGGCCGTTTTGAGGGGTCCGAAAATGACGTTTCTAATAAACGCACCGAATTTTTGAGACTATAAGGACATAGTTTGAAGTGTGTGTTCTTTTCGTAGATATACATATATAACACACGTTAAATATTTTTGTCAAAATAATAAAGAAAGAATAGCCGTAACTTGCTGCAATGCATTTTAAGAGCAGGTAAGAAGGCCGTGAGAGGCTCAAAAGCGACGGAACTGTAAGGTCGACCTTGAAGTACGCATCAAATGCCGCGTCGCCTCAACGAGCAAGTTCTGAACTAGCGTGATCGTGGCGTCGTAACAGTGAGGTTCCGACATTGTCTGAAGTATGTTTTCTTTTCGTACGTTGGCGCAATGGGCACACGTGGAATATTTTCGTAGAAAAAAACTGATTACGAACACGCGGCAACGCATTTGAAGCGTTGGGTATGCGACCGCCTTAAAGACAAGGAACATACTATTATAAGAATCGTAGTTTTTGCCGGTAGGCCTGGAGTGTGAGAGGTACGAGAAATCTCCTGACCCGTGTTTACCCTCTGCTCATACGCATTGTGCGTGCCTCATTGTTTGGACAGCAGTGCGGGAGCATTTTCCCTCCCATAATCGTGTCTCCTTGCCGCAGCACTCCAACACACAGCAGTCAGCCATTCACGTCCCGATGAATAAAGGCTGAGAAGAAAAAGAAAATTGGAGGGGATGTTCATGAAATGTCGACGGGGCAGGCTGTTCTGTTTCCTTCCTGGCGTAGGAAACGATTATCTCACTTCCCTCATTTCCTTTCATTACCTTGCCCCGTGTAGTAGTTTTTATCCCGTCCTCTCTAACCCCTCTTCTTCGTCGGATGACAGGAGAAGGGGTGGCCCTCGATGATCTCTCGAGCGGAAGTAAGCGCGATATACCTGCCGCGTGACGTCACGCAGTGTCTTCCCCTGAGATAACCGTCTGTAGATGACGGCTCGGCTAATAGGTTACAAGGTGCCGGTAATAGGATACCGTGAGGGGGAGGGGGCTTCGAGGATCTCGCGCAGGGGTGCCAACTGCTCCTACCTGATCCCGCTGGTTACAGGCGGTTTTAAATATTCGGCCCCAGGCCCAGCCCTGAAGAGAAAAACAACCCCCGGGGGTGCCTTGGTTTCCAGTATATCATTAGTCTAGCCCACAGACAAGCTAGGCTGTCCACGGTAAGGATAGGACTTTTGACGATTGTCTTTAAAAATCGTATCCTGTGTGTGTCTATATATATATATATATATATATATATATATATATATATATATATATATATATATATATATATATATATATATATATATATACTGTGTCCAGAAACAAATGTCTAATAAGCACACTATACGAATCTTGGGCTAAATTGGAGAATTTTATGTGCGGAATGTGACAACACTGCACGGAAATAGTCTCCTCTTGCGCTCAACGATCGTGTATTGTTTCATGTATGTTAAGTCAAGTTAACATAGAATCATGTTCGGAACTCTCGGGATTTTAACCTGGACCACGACTGTAGAAGAACAGGTCTGGACACTCGCCTGGAAAACTGACCCCCTTGTTGTTTGGCTGCAGTTCACCAAGTTACCGATAATGCTATACGTTTTTGGCGCTGTAATCCGGACGGTCGAGCTCAAACTCCGCCCACTTCCCTCCCACTAAGGTAAACCATTTATCAAAATTTATTTTTTTTATCAATGTATGAAATACTTCCTTCACTCATAATTTAAAATCAGGGCTCCAGAAATCTTTATTTACTTTTTAATGTTAACATTGGAAAAAAGTGGGCGGAGTTTGACCCGACCGCCCGGATTACAGCGCCAAAAAGTACAATATTCTCGGTAACTTGACGAACTACAGCCAAACAACAAGGGGGTCAAGCAAAATACATTGGTAGATAGGCGAGTGTCCAGACCTGTACTTCTACGACCGTGAACTGTACCAATAATACGCAGTAGTGTAGGATAATTTATTAAGATATCTATGGAGCGCAAGATAGGTGTATGTACATTACAGTACTATGTTGCCATGTTGTGAAAATAAAATATCATCGTGCAACATTTTTCCACTAACATTTTTATCTTTATTTTAGCCCAGGATTCGCGCTTAGCTTATTTTTTACACCGCTATGTACATAGTATAAAGAAACTAAGTAATAAGTAACTATGAGTTATAATATAGCTTATGAGGACGCCTTCCTATGGTACGACATCATATTCATGATTCGACACACTTATGAACTTGTTGTCGGTATGCGACTGACACGAAGTTAAGTCCCACGATGTAGAAGCGACGAAATGCAAAGAACAGGAAGAACGGAAGTATATCGACAAAACTCGCTGGCCAACGACAACGTTCACCACGTAGCGCACATGCGAAAACTCGAGATCTGGTATTTGAACCCAGTTGGTCAGGGGTCAGGGTAGGAGGTGCAAGGGCTAACCAGTGTATTGACAACGCCTTCTTAACTAAAATTTAAAAAAAAAGGTGTTTCTCTCATTTCTAAAAATATTTTATCCTCCCCCCCCCCTTCAAAATGTCTCGAATTTACCTCCAAAGCTACTAAAACAACCTAAACAGTGTGTCGAAATTGGCAGATTTAACTATTAAAAACAAAAAAAAAAAAAATTTGGACAAACGCAATTACACCAAATGGTGTGTCACAGAAAATCGGAGAATACACATATATAAACAGACATAGTAAATAACCAAAACAACTATTTACAACTGGCAAGCATAGGGAAACACATACAATTCCACAAGGTATTTAGTTAATGAATTACAAGATGATATATGATGATATATAAACACAAACGACCAGTCAGGCACCAAAACACAAACCAAGGAATAAATAAAACACGTGCAACAACAGACAAAAATAATAATAATTACAACAGACACAACGAACCGAACGACAAAACAGCTGGTTGTAGATGACACTGCAGAAACACTGATATCTCGAGGAAAACGAAGGAAAACCAAAAACACAATAACTGTGGACAGTAAAACAACGAAAACAGACGAGCGCAATGGTCTCCATGCCGAACTGGAAAAATCTACACACACGCACACACAAACGAACATTAGCAGATGAACATACACACTTTAAAAATGAACTGCTGGCAAATGATTATCTCGTTGGTATCACAGAACGAAATTTAAAACCAAACATTACACATATAAGGCCTAAATTAAAAAAATAACCGAAAAACCTGCGGAAACTCCCATTATCTCATATATATGTTCGTGGCCCCTCAGAAAAATAAGATGATTGGATAGTAAATTTGGACTCCAAACAGCTGGCAGACCTCTTTCTACATGCATAAAATAACACAAAAAATATGTAAAGAAAGGTGAAGTTCAAAAATCTAAACTAGCGAAACATGTCTGGGACAATAGCCGCAGAATACTCTGAGTAAATGCTACTCCACTGACACAGGAAACAAACGAAATTGAAAGGAAAATCAAAAGTTTTTACAGAAATATATTTAGCCAGCAACCCGTAGAATATAAAACTATTTGGGTACCAATAATTAGAAAATAAGTGAAGTTCCAACAAATAAACTAAGCCACAGCTATTATCGCAAGAGACCATTAGCCAATATCAACGTAGTCTTACCTGCGCAGCCATTCAGCGTAAGGCTCAATCCTATTGGCCGGGACAGAAGTACAGAGTATATAAACCCCTTGTTTTCCAGTGCTCAGTCTGAAGGTGCTCCTCGGACTGTGTATGTTCCTGAAAACGGGGACAGATAGAAACTCTCCGAAACGTCGCAATTTGTTTTATTACAAGGAGACCATTGTGTTCGTCTGTTTTTTCATTGCTTTGCTGACCACAGTTATTGTGTTTTTCGTTTTCGTTCGTTTTCTTCAAGGTGTTTGTGATTATACAGCGCCGTCTAAAACCAGCTATTTTGTCGTTCGTTTTGTTTTGTCTGTTTACCTTCCTAATTATTACATTTTTGTCTATTTCTACGCCCTAACAGACGGAATTCCTTTTGTGGAATAAACTGAGTTTTGTATTTATTCCTTGCTTTGTGTTTTGGCGCCTGGGTACTTGTTTGTGTTCATTTGTTCTCTTGTAATTCACTGACTGAATCCCTTGCGGAACTATATATGTTTACCTATGTTCGTCAGGTTCAAATAAAGTTCTTTTGGTTATTTACTTCTCTGTTAGTCTATGTGTATTCTCTGGTTTTCTGTGACACACCATTTGCTGCAATGGCGTCTGTCCAAAACATTATTTTAGTTTGTAACTTGCCCGCATTGCAAGAATCGTTCGAAAATTACTTTTTTATTTATCTTCGCAACGCGTGTGTGACGCATTTTTATTGCTGAGGTGATTGACCGGGGACTCTGAGTAAGGCTGTTAATATAAATTCCTAAAAATTTTACGTTTAAGTTTGAAATATAATTAATTACGTTGTTACGTCATTTATTTTCTAGCTCCTCTTCTCTATTTTCAGCTCGTTCATTATGAATCCTTTCCCCAAAAATAACATAAAATATACCAATCACATTACTAAATATATGTAACAATATAACATGTGACACTTGTAAAGTACTGAGAGTCTCCAGCCGAGTAGTCTACCGGAGATATTCAGTCTGTATACGTGAGCCTGAAGACAATAACGTAACTCAGATCCCTAAACATAGCATATGTTGGCGTCCTAGCAAGCCTGCTATGTTTCGTCTGTTTTTCTCCTTGTTGTGTCGTCTGTGTTCACATCCATTCGTCCATTAGTGGCTCTTTCTTGTTATTTATGTTATAATTATTGTTCTCGTCCACTTTGTCTGTCGCCCTTTTCTTACTCCTAATTTTGTTCTGTTGTCCACTGTTTTTTTGTGTCGTTTTTCTTCACACGACTTCGATTCCAGAATAAATTTCATTAATTTTGTTCTACTTTTTTATGTCTTCTTTCAGGTTACGACTATGTTCCTTCACGGAATTATCTGTATGCTAACAACAGCAAGTATCGGATTTTCGTTTTTGTTTTTTTTTTTTATTGCTGACTATTTTTTTTTTTTTATTTTATCGCGGGTGTTTTCTTCAACATGGCAATATTCGCTCACAACGTCCCACGTCCGGTTTACAACAGTTCCATATACTTACCATTGAAGGTTATCGCCTTGCAGTCATTAAAATGCATTGCATTGTTCTAATATTGCAGCGTGACTTTTTACAATAATCCACATACGGCAATTAATCACACTGGCAATATCACACATTCTACCCACGAGAACCATACGTTGAAGAAGCATATAATAATTTACTAATTTAATGCAGCTTTGCATAGCAGAAGATATTTTTTGGTATTGTTAGGACTATTTATCTTTCAATATTCTTCTCAATTTATTGAAGCAAACAATGCATGTACATTACATTCCACGTAACAGCCGAATCAACTGATTTATTTCATTACGTACCATTCAAAGTCTCAAATCATAACCTTCCCGTCTTATTCAAGTACAGTGTTCGACTTCAATTTGAAGCACAAATGTTTACTTTCATAGAAACGTTAGCAATGTTGAAACGGAAATAGCAACATACTGAACATATATATTACTTAAACCACACAATTTATAAGAAACATCTAATTTTTGTTTGTTTGTTTTTATTTTTAAATGTTGTATGTGACCAAACTCTGAAATAAAACCAGACAAGAGGTGAATTTAATTAAAAATATCTTATCATGTAGTAACTAGCAAAACGGAATGTGTAAAATACTGAATGAACTTAAATAAAATAAGGAAACTTAATTTAAAGGATTGGAAACTGTAACTTTAATAGTTCGGAAGAATCCAGTCTCATTTGTTTAATCTTTTACGCCATTACAAAGTACTTTTGTAGTATACAACATGAAGTGGAAATAATGTTATGTTAACATTTTAACAGGATAGTGAAATTATGAGTTCTTTGGTTACAATACTTAAAATACATAAGCAAACTCGAAATAGATCCTACTGTTAACTTTGGTTGTATTGCCAACTGCTCACTACAAATAAATTTATATTTATAGTCTTTCAACATTAGAAAGAGGTTTTTTTTTATGCTCTGTGACACATTTTTGACACCGTTGGACAGGACAGGACGGGCCGTCGCTGTGGCCACCACGTTCCCCTGACCACCTCGTGATGGAATTTTTAACCTTAGACCTACAAAAATTAGCATGTGTATAATACTACCATGGATACATTTACGACTCTCACTGCGAGCATCAGTAGGCATTAGGAAAGCTGAAGTACGAATAGTAACCCGAGTGATGTTGACATGCACTAAATGTCGTTACTAACCTCGTAAATTCGTGCGTAGTATATTAATTTGTAATTCAAAACCGAAACTAGAAACACACACGGCACGCTCAATTCAAGAATTCAATGTTCAGTTCAGCATACTGCCATTAACTTCGACGTCGCACTTAACAGAAACTATACATAACTTGCAGGTGTTCCAATAAAATGGTAACTGATACTTACTTATCTACCAATAGCCAATATGTGTAAATATAATTCCGGGTTTTATAGCAGAGTTGTGACTTTGGACATGCCTCAGTACAGCATCCAAGATCGGGCACGGTTATGCTATTGTTTATATACTCCGTGATACATGTTATGGACATGTCAGCAATTCAGTTACAATTTTTTTGAAGCATTCTATATTTTATTAATGTGTGAAACAGGGGGAAAATGGGGGAAAATGCAGTTTTTAATTCCAAATACTAAGGCTGGCGATAAAAAAACATTACATTTTACAAACTACTAATGACTTCCCATACTTTAACAATAATATCCATAAACAGTCACTTCTAATACTTTTGAATATGTTTATCAGAAACCCACTCAACGGACAAACGCACTCAATGACTCAACTCGTTTCCAACCGAAATGGCGGAAACCTAACTCTGATGCCACCAGTCGGTGGAATTTTGAACTACGTCTGTGGCGCAAGCGCTAGCTGTAATGTGTCAACGACAGTTGAAGTTCAACGACCCGGTTACGTCACTTTGTGTTGCCGCTAATTAAGTAAAATTACACAGTCAGTAGGTATGTCAATAAGATCATAAAGAAATATTTTTAAGTATATTAAATACAGAGAGGTCGATTGCATTTGCTATTCTTTCACTAATGTCTTCGCTATCAACCATGGATACAAACAATAATGTAACTATTGATAATTATAAATTATATGCAGTAACGGCTAGTGATTTTTTTTTTCAAAGCGTAAATCTTCAGTGCTCACTTTATTCCGAATACCTTGCCCTGGAGCAGATAAGCGGTTGTTAGCATGCGAAAACAGCTATATAGCAAAACATAGAAATATGAAAACAGTTCACATAATAAAAACAGCAACGAAGTGTAACTGAATGCAGTGTGTTCTAAATGTCGAAGTGAAGTGAGAAGACTTTGGTGAGGGATGACATGATGGAGCAACGCCGGAAAGAAGGGGCTGGGGAAACGGGAGACTCCCGAGAAAATCCGCCGACTTGCAGCATCGTCCGGCACCATTCCTACTTGCGAATATCCAGGAACCAACCACACCGGGAATCGAACCTACTTAAAATTTCCATGACAGAAGAATAAAATTGATACTACTTGTATTATAGAGAAATATAATAACGTGTAAATAATGTGCTGTGAACGACGCATTTAGCAAAATATTTAACGGATAACACACGTGTATTTTTTTGGTTCCCACCATTTTAAAAACATTGAACAGAATTGCAGGATTTCAACAAAATGTCCTTGTGATCGACAAAATCTGATAACGTGACTGATGAAACCTACTCTACTCCAGCGAGTGAGTTTTTGTAAACGCCTTATACCACTTCCGCTTACGTTCATGCTGCTTAGGATGCTGTAACTGGGTTGTCGATTGCTCTTTCGTACTGTTGGCCACCATTTTGAACATAATCTTTATCTTTGTGAACCACTGCTTGTCGGCACTGATTACAAGTTCAGAGAGTTTATTTCGGGCTTTTCACCATCACAATTTAACGGCCAGTGGCATAGAAACGACACGATTTCTAGAAAAAAATGTTAATTTTCGTTCATGTGTCTATGTTCTAGCACCCCTGAACGCTGTTACACGAACATTTAATCATTCCGTACATTGTTGCAGACTAATGATACGTACTATATCTGTAATTAAAGTTTTCACAGAGAGAAATTTTTTTTATCATCACTACAGTATAACATATTGATGTTCATACCGTTTTTAGCTATCAGCTAGCAACTTACAGTAATTAATCGTAAAGACGAACATTCTTGGGTAAGAAGATACGTCTTTGTGTTTAATGTTGATTTAGTGAGCAGAACAGAACCTCTTTTCTTCTCGGGTAATTTGTGTTTTTGCTAAACAAAATTAATTTTGGCACTAATACATTACTCTGAATTAACACGTAAAAATATAAAAATTATTTTGTAATACCTAAAATATCGTACGTTCTAGTTAATAATTATAGATACTGATTAAACTGTTATTTAAAGCATTTTATCTTGTGCAAATATTTTATCTAAAATTTTTGTGCTAAACATGCAAAACAAGTTTGACAATACCTCACAAAAAGCGGGTTTAAAAGCATCGTGATCATTAAGATTCCGCCTAAGATATATGAAAATTACTAAGCACTTTTCATTGCGACAGTTTTTCTAGCAAAGAATTACACAAATTAATACTGAAAAACGGGGTACCCATAGATTTAACTTAATTGCGATTCGTTTGACGGAGTGAAATGCTCGTTAGTGTTAAGATATATTTAAAATTCATTCAAATTGGATGTGTTTGTCAATTGAAGACACAAACATTTCTTGTCTTTTACTACAATGATATCAATTATATTCAAGTTACTGAAATTCACGCCATATGCACGAACATGTAATATGTTAATATGATAATGAGTCATGTGGCTTCAACGTATCTATTAAATGAAACGAAACTGCATGTTCAATGAGATACTATTTATTATTTATTTATACTATAATTGTATTATTCAAGACAGAGTTGAAGAGATAAAATCACATAGATTTTAAAATATGTTACGTTCACTACTTTCTTATCTTTCATGATCTATAAATTTCCGCCATTTTGACGTGGTTAACTGAACAGCGAATTAAGAAATGTTAGATAGTGTAATGTCCCTGTGACGTAGAGTTTGGTTTATATAAATTAAAAAATCTGAAATATACTGAAATAAAAAAACTTAATGCTAAATAATTTAAAAACCAAATTTGTAAGTTATATGTTGTAGTATTTATGTTCATTCAAACATAAGACCAACACTTATGTCTCTAGACAACAATTAATTACACTTACCTGACAGCACAGTTCTTCGATTACATCTACGATATACAATCTTGTCGTAAGTGCATTTATAGAAATGTTGTTTTTCATACTCCAGAACATATTTTGAACATAAAATGGCCTAATAATTTAATGCCAGTAAGGTATCGTTATAAACATTGTGCAAACTAAACACAAGCATCAATTTTAAATTAATTCTTATAAGGACGTAAAAGAAGTGGTGAAACAGTAGTATTTTCGTATTAACTTGATAGGTATACGATCCACATCTAACGTATTTTCACTATGTGGGCGGCGTGTACAATCCGGGCAGTTTGTAAACCCCTGACTTCATGGTTAACTGACATTGAAATGCTCTATTCTTGCAGTACAATGAAATCTGTGGAGCAAGGGAGATGATAGACGTCCCAGAAGCTCCTTTATAATGCTATAGTGAATGGAGGGGCTGCCGTCCATGTATATTTCAATACGCTTGACGGCTGAACTGCAGAGAAATACTGACGTGTGTGGTGAGGCCTTTATGGGGAGAACTCTGCATTTCCCGCTTTAAAAACCTTAATTCTACTCTGAATTATTCGCATTCTCTTACGTTGTGCGGTACATTGAATATTCACGATTCTTATAAGTAATTAAATATTGTTTGTATTATTAGTCGTGTTAAAATATATAAACAAAGTATTTCTTATTGTTTTAAATACATTATCATCGCATTTTAAAATAATGCAGAACAAAATTCCCTTGTTTAAAAATTCCTGGCTCAGGATGCTTAGAAATACATTTTTAACCATTTCAAAATAATTTAGGAAATACTGTACACCATATTCAGTACTTTTTATAACGTGTAAAGAGTTTGCAACGTTCAGTGTATGTACACTGTACAGTGTTTGAAATACGATTCACTGTTAAGTTATTTCATAAAAAGTTGTAATGCTCAGTTAAATAAAAATAGCAATTAACCAGTACATATATGTTGATGCAAAATAATATTAATAGTTTCGTACCTCACCTACTGAAACGCAAATTATCTCCAATTATTAAGTAAAGTAATGAAACAAATATGAACGTTAGTCACGACTAAAATGTAAAGGTCAACATACTGAATATATTGTGTTCCCCAAGCTATACATTTTATAATAACCACCTCATTTTGTGTTTGATTTTTTTTTATTTATATGTAGTATATGACCTGTTTCAGAAAAAGAAAACAAAGAGAAAAAGTACATTGTATTAAAATTTCCATATACTAATTGGTCGAAACGGAATGTGTAACGTACTGAATCAACTTAAAATATCGAAACATTATTTAATGAAAAGGAAACAGTAACTTTAACAGTTCGCAAACATCAGGTCTTATTCGTATACTGCTTCACATTTGACCGTTTTTTTTTTTTTTTTTTTAGTATACAAAGTGAAGAAGAAATATTATGTTTACATTTTAATTGGATAGTGAAGTTATGAGTTCATTGGCTACACTTGAAATTAATACCATGGTTAACTCTGCTAGCATTTTTAATTGGTTAACACAAATAAACTTAATTTTATTGTCTTTCAATATTAAAAAATAATTTTTGACAGGAAGTATCCCATTCGTGAGCATGACGTGTCGTAAAAAGTTCACGTTCGGTTTTGATAATTGGCAGTTTTTAATACTAACACCGTGTTGTGTAGAGGAGTATAAAGGCTTAGTGTTTTGTTACTTATGATAAAGCCTTATTGCGTGTGTCTATATATTGTTTCTTCCTTCCATTTAGTTTCTGACTGACTTAATATCCGTTAAATTAAATTCTTGAGGGTCCATTATATACTTAATGATGACAGTAACAAAGAAATATGGATTTTTTTTGGTAAACGTTTTTCACATATTCCGTTTTATGTATTCCACGTGTAACAAATATCACATTTCTGCCTGATAACGTTAATTAAAAAAGAAATTTATCTGCGTTCAGTAAAATGTAAACCAATAAAAAGCTTCGTTTACTTGAACGTCATCCTGATTATTTTTTAATCACAGACCATGGATTTAACGCATTAACGTCTGTATTAAATATTTAATAATACCCCTAGAATGGTTCAAAGTAAAGTAAATTTACTTAAAAATGTTTTCCTCCATGATATTAGACAAAATGTTCTAAATATGTTTACTTTAAGACTTTTTGGCAAAATGTCAAGGAAAATTTTAAATGAGACATAAATTTAATGGTATCTCGTTATTTACAAAAAATGTTTGTGTAAATAATACGTTTAACCAAATATTATGATTCATATTACACTTAAGTCAACTTATTGGTCCCCCATTAAAAGGTCGTAAAAATACAGAGGCATTAAGAAAACTGAACCGTCCGTTAAATAATCAAAAATAAAACTAACGTAGGTCGTTCGTTTTTATAGTAAATTTAAGATACGGTAGGGAAATAATATAGTCTTAGGAACAATAAACAGCTCAGTAGGTAGCAGTTTACTTGTGTCACTAAACAAAACGATTAGTACTCATGATTTACAACGTTGTTTGCGTTTTAATTATTCGTACTCCACCAAATGTAAATTTTGCGATCCCGGAGGAATTTTTTTTTCTCCCCTTCATTCCCTTCTCCCCGTGCGGCACGTGAAGCGCCAAAGTTACGAGCCAACCTTCTTCCCTGACTTTATGCGTAGCACAAAGAGCCTGTTTAATATTAATTTAGGGGTAAAGAACCTCTGCTCCACGGCTTACAATATTGTTTACGGTCGGCAGGATATCCTTCAGCCTGCAGCGAAGGAAACAGGACTCACATACACACGCGTGCCTGATGGCCCCTAAGGGGTGGGGTGGGGGAAGGGGGTAGGCGCTTCCCAACCACGAAGCCTGGAGCAGGCAGGGAACTTCATCTATTTTGCACAAAGTTTTGCCCCCTCACTTTTCCCAGCGTCCATTTTGTAGATATTTCATGACCGCCCCTACCACCTCCCACTGTTTGTTCCTCGGCTAGAAACCGCCCCCTCGTGTCTTCCCGACGAGTAACCACTAGCACTGTT
>PNEQ01034783.1:0-22875 GCA_003012365.1 Medauroidea extradentata | reverse complement strand
TAAGAGATGTAGCGTAGTCTCTCATGTCATGTCACTCACAGCTCTTGAAACGTCTCTCGTTAGCTCCCCTGCCTCTCTGCTCTCCTGATCCTTATCTCTAACCCTCCAACTTCCCCCCTATGCTCTCCGCGTTTACAGTCTGTTCAAGTGGATGAGTTCTATAAGGGTGCTTCCTATTGGACTGCGATGTTGTGCCTTTTTTCTCCCCATCCTCCTACTAGAGTTTTAATTTACAAAATGGATTCTTCAATCTTTACCGTCGTGCTGGAAAAAAAAAGTAACGTTTCCTAATTCTTTCCCCTTTATCCGTCACACTCTTGCAAGCATACTTATTTGCTTTCAGTAAATACGTTCTTGTGCTCTTACCTTTTAGATAATTACGACTTTCTTATACGCAGGTATAATCTAACAAATCTTTACGAAGACGTCTAGGGATGTGCTTCAATATTTATTTCTAAAGATTGTATTGCTCAGGACTCGTATTGTAAAATTATTGACTCTTATTATAAAAATACTTTTCAGGAATGTTTCATTTATAATATTAGAGGGTATGCATAAGAAGAGCAGTTCCACTTTAGGAGAGTGTTACTTCGACGCTGATTGTGATATTTTATCCCCTTTGTTATATATATATATATATATATATATATATATATATATATATATATGTGTGTGTGTGTGTGTGTATGTATGTATATTGTTTAGTGACTCAAAAGTCAAAGTAATACACAATTTTGTAGGTGGCTCTACGCTTGACAGTATTCGTCTATTTAGTTAAAAATAAAGTTTTATAGCTTACATCTCTTGAAAAGTAATACTTAGTAATCTACTGTGCCGTTTGAACATAAATGTTTTATTTATTTCAAAATGAGTTTAAAATTAATTAAAAACCTAGTTTTAAGACGTTACTGATGTAATGGAATTGAACAGCGTATATTAGCATTTGTAATCACGCTTTTTAATAAACATATTAATTTACTTTAGTGGGTTTTAATTGAATTAAGTATGTGCTTCAGTAGGTACATAAACATATCTTAAACTAGAAAAAGTGGTAATGTTTCTCTAGATAGCCTGTATTATTTTCCATTATTATTTTTCTAACTCCGCGATATAATAAATATAAAACTTATCATACAATCGCCAAAATTTCTTTGGCCGTTTGGAATGTCCACTTTTGGTGTTCATATTTTGTGTCGTATATAAAACAATGATTTTTATACCTGCAATACGGATAAAATTGATTTAAATTAAATAAATGAAAGTTAAAACTGTGATGAAATCTGACTCTTACAGGATGTTAGGACAACAGTAGCAAAACCAAATATATTGACATGTGTCTAAACGAAGAGTTTGTATGCGTGCTTTGACGTGGTAGTACTTCAGCAACAGAAACAGTCATTAATAGTAAAATTTGAAATTAGTTCTTTTGTGGTTTTCGTAACGTTTTAAAATTAAGAGATTATCCTCCTAAAATGTTTACAACGTTAGAAGAACTGTTTACTTTTTTAAACTTGAAGAAAGTGCGGTAATCAACCGAAATACGAGGTTGATTTTTGAAAGTTATGAGTAAGGTGCATATTATCTACCGCCTCTGTAATTTATTATTTGTTTGGCGTATGCATAAAGGAAGCGATTCATTTACGCAGTAGGAGCAAGCTCGAATCTCTGCATTGATACTTCATTTACATAAATTACATTACAATGTATAAAATATATTTTTTACACTTAGGCCTATGTTGAATAATTAGGTTCATATTGAATATACCGCTAAACAATAATTTGAAATTGACTTCCTGTTAATGCATGCTGAACAAAAATATATTCGGTGAAACAAACGCATTATTTATTTTTGACTGCACAATCACTGCAGTTATACGAAGTACAAAAGTACAAATGAACGCTTCGTATGTTATAAACGTACTCTACATATTGTTTTATACAAAGTATTTATTTCCAAAATGGATTTCTACGTTTTTTTTTATGTACAACATTTGCAGTGTGTGTTCGTATTTCTGTCTCGGTCGTGCACCAAACCTGGTAATGTGTTATAAAAGTTATGTTAACTGAAGGAATATATTTTCATTGTATAATCTAGAGTGGTATACAAACATCATTTTTATATTCTCTAGACATATTATTTTTATTTCACATACTTACCAATAGACATTTAAGAAACGCTTTTCTAGCGTATGCTACAAAGGAAGCAAAGTGTGATAATGTTTTAACAAACCTTTAAGATCACGATATTTGCACACGTTATTTACAGAATGCAAATTATTCAATTGTAGTCAGTGACCAAATACTACGCTTTGACTATCCCAAAAAAAAAAAAAAATAAAATAAAACCATTGATATTATGAAGGAAAATTAATTCATGTTTGACAGATTAAGAGTGCACATCAACAATAATTAATGTGGAACATCGGACGTGTTGCTGGAGAAAGGAAATTGACAGGGAATGGATGAACCTGACTGACGTGTGCTGTCAACAGTCGCTTTCAGCGACAGGCACGCAACTGCAACAAATAATATCGGTATTTAATCCTGGCTCTTTGACGAACAACGTTACAAGCGTTCTCTGCTCTCTACTGCATTGTTAGCGTTTTCATTGTCAACTTGTAGCGTCAGTACCAATCGTGATAGCACGGCAGAAAGCATATGCGATGCAGTGTAAACATTTTGAAAAAAATTTCTTATGGATAAATACTAAGAAGGCAATATCGCTGCATGTTAATAAATAATTTTTATTTACTTTCAGAACATTTATTATACATAACTCTTCAGTATACTACTGTGATGATTAACTTCTTTAATTATTAAATTGATCAAACTTGTAGTATTTTACAGCAAAGACAAAAATTATTTGTGAAACGTGACAGAAGACTAAGAAAATTAACTTACTTTGTTCTTACAGGTGTTTTCGATATCTTTTACAAATTTACCACAAATTTTTGTGCTTGATAGAAAAATGCAACACACGTATAACTGTGGTCAAACGGTTTGTATCCTTCAATTGCATACTGTGGAAAAAGAAGCTTGGTCTACTAAAATACCAAGTCTTCGCCTGGATTAGAATCCGTTACTCTTCGCTTTTCCCGGTGGGTGAGCAACCGATGTCGCTATAGAGTTTCCCTTAAGGCGGCCGCCTACCCGACGCTTCAAATGCGTTGCAGAGTGTTCGTAAACAGGCTTTTTCAACGAAAATATTCCACATGTGTCCGTTGTGCCAACGTATGAAAAGAAAACAAACTTCAGACAAGGTCGGAACCTCATTGATACTGTTTCTAAGTCCTCCAACATGGCTAAAAACTGCCTTTTCAGACTTCCGTACTTCAAAATGTACTGACTGGATGTACGTGAAACTCAGATTGCGACCTGCATTAAACATAGTTGCAGACTTTCCACCAATACAATTATATGGTCACCGCTTAGTGTCCCATAGTAAAAACCGTTCGGCGGGAAGCTTACACGCTAGTTCAGCGCTTGGCTCGTTGAGGCGACGCGGCATTTGATGCGCGCTTCAAGGTCGACCTTACTGCTCCGTCGCTTTTGAGCCTCTCACGCGCGGGTAGACGGCGGCCTTAACTTTTAACACTAAACTCGGGAATACAACATGTTTATTTCTGTGGTTTTAGAAATTTCATAACGTTTTTCCAAAAACTAAGCGACTAAAACATTTTCGCGAAATAGTATTCCCAACTTTATTGTCCGTATCCACAAATAAATTTATATATATATATATAT
Source organism: Medauroidea extradentata (assembly GCA_003012365.1). Classification (NCBI taxonomy): domain Eukaryota; kingdom Metazoa; phylum Arthropoda; class Insecta; order Phasmatodea; family Phasmatidae; genus Medauroidea; species Medauroidea extradentata. Next base: position 19,131 of record PNEQ01034783.1, on the reverse strand, counting down.
ATATATATATATATATATATATACACCTATGGGGGTGTGTGTATAACATTGTGTAGACACTTTATCGGGAGTTGTTTTATTATTTTTGATACTATTGTTTGTTAGTTTTCCGTTTTTTCCTTAAACAGCAAAGTGATGGAAGTTTCCATCTGAATTTTTTATTTAAATTTAACACCACTATTGTTTCAAAAATTATTAATACTACTACAGCCGTTTATTTGAATTTTAAATGTTTGAGAACTGTTCGTTTGCCCATACCGTGTTTATATTGAATGTGTATTTGGTTGTGTGTAGCTAGATCAGGCGATATATCACCAATCGGCCAGTATTAAGCTTCAGTTTAGCGACAGCAAAATGAACAACAACGCCAGTTCGGGACGCCCGAGTTTTATAGTGGTATTGCGGTGGATGAGCAAGAAACATTGTAGATGTAGGATACTTAGGCCTACAGTAAAACAATGACTTTAGAATCCTTATTTATCATTTCTCTTTTAGCGAATTTATCTGTTTCAGCCAATTCTTATTACTAATAAAGGATTGCATGTAATAAGAACAATGCAAAGATTTCACCATACTATACTCAAAGCAACACTAGCACACACTAGCAGACAGTGACGTAAACAATGGAACAAACGTGGCTGCCTTCTTATCCAGGATGAAACAAGGACGATGCCGACCGCAGTACAGCCTAGCAACAAACGATGTAAATATGCCTACGCTAGTGCTACCTACCAGCGATAGATTTAAACAAACATGGCCTATCAGACAACGAGCGAAAAAAAAATCCTAGACAAGTGACAATCGATAAAAAGAAAATTAGATAGAGGACAATACACAAGATGGACGATGTGACACGATACTCAAAATATTTGTGACTGTAATACTTGACAAGATAATCTTAAGAAAACGTAAACTGATTTGAACAATGTAATGTCTGGTCGACAGTGAGGTTACTTGTGAAGCTGCTCAGGGATTTAGGCACAAAAAAGTTATTTTTTTTTTTAAATTTATTTTGTTAGCCTCCACAATTTACAGTACATAGGCTACTAGAAGAGAGTTGTCATGGTACGTAAGAGCGAAATTCATAGTACGGTGCTGAATTCGCTGTAATACATGAAAGATAATATTGAAAACAATACAGTGCAAAAATTACATACCTGGCCTAGATCATAGGCTACAAATACTCTTTTGTCACAGCATTAATAATTATTACAAAAACATATATCGTACGCGCATAGGCCTATGCATTTACACGATCATCTAAGTAAATCTAAGACATACTTAATGGCAAAGTTGTAAACGACAGTGGCTTATATCGCAGAAAAATCACATCAAATGAGTGATTTCGGAAAACCATGGAAAACCGGAATCAGAATGGCTGGACTAGGAATAAAGTAAGTGATTTTCCTGAATACGATCCTTGTGTTCTATCACTGCAACACCTCACTCTATGATGATCTTACAGCAAGTATAGTAAGCATTTGTAATTTACTTGTACACATACACTGAGTGCTATGTCTATACCTGCGAATGGCTCATCCCCAACTTCACTGTAAACTGCTCCTTGACATGACATAAAAGAGTTTGTAATTATCTAATGATGGTGAAATATATACTCAAAACTAAAAAAAAAAATATTATAAACAGAATAATGTCGATAGTGGATAACATCCCCTTAATATAATAAAATCCCTCCTAATTCTTTAGGTTCAAAGAAATTTACTACAAATCCTGTTAAAATTTCCGCACAAAATAATAGGGTGTCTAAATTTTGTTTAAATTATGTATTTAAAAAAATTGCTTCAAATTGAAAATTTTTATTTTAATGTAATTACTAACATCACAAAAAATTATTTAATTTCTTTTTATCAAACATATATATTAAATTCCTTTTATTGTTAGATCGCGTTTGCAGGTACAAGTGTTATGAATAGTCTAATAAATAAATATATATAATTCTAAATCTAAGAATACTATCTAACATTAAATACTGCAGTTTAATAAATGTCTTACAATGTTTTATCTGAAAATTCCAATGTATTTTTAAAATTTATTAATTAAGTCGAAATGAAGCTACAGTCATAATATGTGTATTTTAGATTTTAGATAAATATCTAAACTATACTAAAAGTATAGTATATACTGAACACTTTCGATTGAGGAATTTTCTATTTTTAAGTAAGTAGTAAAACTAATAACATAATGGTGATTACATGATAGTAACCATTTAACACTGATCTTAATTTTCAGATTTATTTAATTAAATTAAATTATTTAGAACGAAAAATGTATCTATAAAATCATGATATTAGATATAACTATCTATAATAATGAAATGGGTAACTTTTGCTATAAATTGTTTAATAATTACCCTCACTTTTTTATTTTTAAGTAAAAAATTGAGGGTGTGTTTAAGCATAAAGTATTATTTACCACACCTTTAATCTGTTTGATACATTGGTATCAAACAGGATTTTAAAAATAATCTAGTTATTGTAATACATAAACAGTTTAATTAAAATTAGTAATTTACTATACGTAAATTATACATAGTAAGCATTAGTGAAGAATAGTAATAATCTATGTAAATATTACTTATATTCATATTAAAACAATATAACATAATGTTTATCTTCTTCTAATATGTGAAGTCATTATTTTATGATAAATATATAAATATAAATTAAATAAGCAACTGTGTGAATTTTCATAAGAAAATTTAAATAACTTTTTCCTTTTCTCGATTATGGCTATTGTAGATTATTTAAAGTACAAATTTAACTTTTATTATATATATATATATATATTAATTTTGTAGGATCTAGAATATATTTAGAATATTTCATACACATATATCGATATACAATCGTCTATGTACAGAGATAAGAGTTCTAGGTTTTAGAATCGCCGTGCACAGGTAGAGATATAGGTTCTAGAACATTTGCAGGGTAATTAGTTCATAAAAATACTTGTCTTACGTTCTAGAACCTATCTAGATATCTCCATATATAGTGATCTAGGTTCTAGAACCTATCTAGAAACAATACTATACAAACACCTAGGTCTAGAAACCTGTGTACAGAGATCTATGTTCTATGAACCTGCATGTACAGAGGCTTAGATTGAAGCATCTGGCTAGGAATACTTCTTTTTAAAAATCTGGGTTGTATTCCCGGCGTGGTCGGCCCCCGGATTTTCGCATGTGGGAATCGTGCCGAACGATGCCACTGGTCGGTGGGTTTCAGGGATCTCCCGTTTCCCCGCCCTTTCATTCCGGCGCTGCCTCAAATTCACATAACGTCACCCCTCACCAGCGCTAAAGAAATTCGATGTTAAACGCTGACCAACATTTCAAACCACTCTACTCATTCATTGCAAAACGTCTAGGTCCCAGAACCTCTCTAGGAGCCGGCGTGTACAGAGATGATCTAGCTCCTAGGTCCTAGAACCTGCCGTTTACGTTCACCGCCCGGACAGCGACACGAAACTGAGGTAAGGAAGGCGGAATGTTTTCTCGTGTAGCCAGGGCAACGCAACCCCCCGGTCTCCACGCGGAAGTCCGCCCTCAGCCGGGGAAGGGGTAATGGCGGCACATTTTGTTCTCCGGCCCGGGGTGGGAGCTCTCGGAGAAATGTATTCGACGCGCGTAACTGCACGACGTGGTAGAAAAAGGCCGGGAGTCGGGCAGGAAAGAGGAAGTACTCCCGCAAGGTTCGTCCCTGGGAGGATGGTCGCGGTCAGGTGCGGGCCTGGAACACTGCCCCCCATCCCTCCCCCAAACGGAAAAAAGAAAACATAGCCCCAGGTCATTTCTTATTCATGCACTGTGAAGCCATGAAACACACGGGTACGGCCGCTCGGGTGCTCGGGAGAAGGGGGAAACTCCCGGATAAAAAAGTAGGCGGGGAGAGAGACAATGTTAATAAATAAATCAGACGGCCGCCGGCTCCAGGGTTCACTATATGGTCTGCTTCACTCATTATTTCACAAGGCACGCAGCCCCACGACGGCTTTTCAATTTTAATTCATTTCTCTTGTACCTCCATCTCCTCCCGCAGTCACTCCGAATTTTACTTACCCCACTCCACCCTTTTACTCTTTCCACCACCATCCATCGTGTTGCAATCACTGCAGCAGAGTTCAAGTTATTTGAATATTCCAACAGAAATGGTAAAATATATATTTACGTCTTTGTAAACTAGTTGTTGGCGTTGCCAATTCGTTGGAAAGAAAGTGACGCCAGACATATATTTCGTATTAATTTCTTAGTCAATTCGTCACGATAAACATTTGAACTATATTTTCTCTTGTAGGCAAATACCTGAACAATTTACTAAATGTTGAAATATATTCAGAGGCGTAAATCGTGACGCGTTACCCATGAGAAACCAGAAGTATTTCTCTATTACACCACTAAGAGGGGCAATTGACTGGATAACGGTAACTTATGATACTATAACAATTTTTTTCTAGTTGTTAATATTTTTGATCTAATAATAGAATTATCACAGCAAGATTTTTGGATTACTGTACCGTTTACCCTATTGACACCCCGTCAATATGCAAAACCTAATTTACTTTTTAGAGTTGAGAGTACCATTAAAAAAGCTCTTGAATTATAGACTCTCGCCTTTATTTTGATGACAGTAAACGTAGTGTATTATATAGCAGGTGAAAACAATAGCATAGGCTTAACATTACACTTAAAAAGACATAACAATGGGTTATGTAGAATGTATGTGCTAAGGGTTGTTGCATCCTGAATGATGTTAGCAAGTTAAAAATACTTACCTTTAACAATTATGGCGTTAACTTAATTTTTTACGAAATTACAGGAAGTGTTTGGAATTTTTAAAAGTAATTTTCTTCGGAACTAAGATTTAGTTCAATGTTACATAATTTTAATCTCCTGCGCCAATGTTTTATTCTTATTTGGTTACTCATATGCTAGTTGTAAAATTTAATTTTGAATATTCATTTCTAGTTACGTTTGCATAAAGACTATTACGTATGCATGTACCACTGGAAATAGAGCTTTTAATCAGTACGTATTACATTTTGTAATAACAGCACCATGCATAATTCTACAAATTAGTTGGTAAACAATGTTTTAAATGGTTTTATTTTTTTTTGTTGGTGCCTTGTCGTAACTTCTATATTTACATTTTTAAACGGCTTTTTGTGACGCGTACCACGATTGATTATTAATTCAGTATATGAAAAGTAATTTATTTAAAGTTTTATACGATTATTAAACATTATTTGGCATAAAAATAGAAAATACACTAAACGTTATTTTCATATGTCTTAACGGATTAGAAGAAAAATTGTCCTGCGGTATTGATTTTAATAAAAATTAATGACGTAAAAGGCTGTCCTAGCGTCTAACGGTGCATAATCTACTGATTATTTTCTAGAGTACTTTTTTAAGTTTACTTGCTCTCAGACGATTTATGACAATTCTCAAAATTAACTGAATATATTTTTTTTTGCTATTATAAATAACTTCTGTAAATCGCAGTATAAAACACGCACAGAAAAAAGAGACAGTAAATTATGTACTGTTTCATACATATTTTTAATAAGTGGCAAAACAAGTTTTTGAAGAGCTAGTCTTGTGTTCTGTCTCGAATCAGAGCTAGCTTTCCTTATTGTACAAAATAAAAATGAAACCGAAAGCGGCTATTCTGAAAGGAAAAGAACGTAGTGTGTGCCCTGCAGGAACAAACAACCAATAATTTAACAGCTTTTAAATCTTTCCCGGAGCCCCTTACGAATTTTTTTTCTTCGACTTTTTATCCCCACAAAACCCTTTCTTAGACGGGGGTCGTTATTATCATTCCTGAAGTTCTAACAAGGAAGGCCTGAGCAACCTGCTGCGAGAATTTTCAACAGCCGAGCTCTTGAGTTTAGTAATTCAGTAAATTTTTAATCTCACATTTCATCTACGTAACCTGAGAAACCTTGATGTTGGTATTAAATATTGGTTTTAAAGTGTACACACGCAGATTCGAAATGAACGCTACTTCAAACAAATTAAGCTACTGTAAAGAAAAACTTTGTAATCGAATACTAGCTTTAAACCTTATACCCGTGAGTTTCAGTGTCTTGGAAATTGCTTGGAAACTTATTTGATAAAAACAGTCTTTAAAGACCTAATGTTTTATTGAGTTTAATTTTCTACAGCTATAACTTTATAGAATATTCTTTAGTGGTTACGGAATATCCATTATTATTGAACAACAATGACAATTTTTAAACTTTCTCTTATAGTAATAAATTATTTTTAACACTGATTTGTAAACTTTCCTTGGACTTCCGAGACCAATGTCATGTCACTATTAGGCCTACTCTGGTGAAAGTCGTACCGAACATAACAGTTTTTTAAAATGAAGATATTTTGTATCCCCAAAAATGTTTTAATGATATTTACATATGCAAGACATTGTTTTGAGTAATATTCATATCTGTAGGCCTGTATGTGTTAGTTTGTATGCATGTTCGTAAACATTTTTTTTACTCAAACAGCTAATTTTACCAAATTCTATATAGTCGGAAATTTAAGCGAGAATATTTCATACTTTTTTAAATTTCACATTTATACGTTTTATTTTACAATTGTTTAATATGACATCTAGGGCAATTTTTGTCGAATACGAAGTCCCTCAGTATTTCCAGAATCATTTGTCCTATTTGTTATTAAACATATTTTCATCAAATATTGACAGTTATGTCAAGGTTGTGTTGGCAGCAACAACGAAATTCAGTCAAAGTTTTCTAGCTTATCTCAAAATATATAACTTACGGGTTTGACACATAATAACTGCAAAATTTTGTCACACATATTTAATCAGTTCAACAAATAAAACTTTTAATTAATGTCTATTATTTCACTATCTTCACTGTAATTCCATAATGTTTTGTTGAAAAACAACTGTTTAAATCCTTAAGTAGATCAAAATCGTTAGAATTTTAGGAGGATTGAAGGAACAGAAATGCGGTGTTTCATTTTACATTTTGTTTCGATTTTCTTTGGAATATTTTTCTTTTTAAATTTTGCTGAAATAAATAGGATATGCAATTAACTACTGTTTTAACAAAAATTTTATATGATTTAAATGTTCGCTTTCCAATATAAATAGGTAATTCATTCACATTAGAACGTCATACGATTTGTAAATTTTAGTTTTCAGCTGTATTATCCGTCAAGATATTATCAGACGCATGTAAGAGTGGTATGTTTATACGGAGGCAATTAAGGAAATTAAATTATTCAAAATATATTTATTTGATTTGAAAATTGGTGTTATGCTGCTTATGTGGTTCGTGATGAAATTTTTTATTCACATTTAGTGACATCTTAAAGTTCAAACATTTCACATCAGCCATTCCCATTGACACTGTATTGATTTACGTTATGTTTAAAAGTAAGTTACTGAAAAAAAATTGTACAATAATATACTTTGAATTTTATCACGAATGCAAAGGCTACTCTTGCAATATTTTTGTTTGTTAACTTACAAGAGGCGTCTTATTAATGTAGTTATAGAAAAATTTCGATTCTTAAGATCTTTTAACGATAAATATGTGTTACAAACCTTCACGTTTACATGCTGTGATGACCTTTGTTTAATGTGGAAGAGTTTAAAACTTCGACTATATGTTAATTAACTAAAAACATTAAACATTTATGTGCACTCCAAAAAATTCGTACTGAGATTCTCTTCTAATATCATAAGATTATAAAGTTACAAAGATAAAGTTTGTAACACTGCAAACAAGTTTCATACCGACAGTTTCCGCGCTGTAATTTTTTCTTGTAAAAATGACAGAGCATTTCCCTGTAAAATTATTTGTTTATAAAGTTACAAGGATTTTCTTTCTAAAAATAACTAAGGAAAGATTTTCTGTCCACCAAAACCACAGGCTCGTTGGAAATTACATAGTTATACAGAAGTCACATCCTCTAGAAATAATTTTTCTGTAGTAAAAATATTTTTTGTATTGATTGCACGCTTAAAAATTAAAAAAAGGAATTACCACTGACAATTATATTGAATATATATATACATATATATAAGAACCACTTTAATACGGAATTGGAGGTGGACTAGAGGTATGATGAGTAGTATCTTTGTGTGGGGATGCGGGTTTGAATATGCGTGCTTGACTCGATTTTTTTTATTTTCAAAATTATTTCATGCAAAATTATTTTATTCTAAAGTTATTTCATAAATAAGTTTAGTGTCATTATTGAAGTAAAACGGGCATTAAAATGTGTTTGATTTCTCTGTTGCAAATTGATATACAAGGTTATAGCATGCAATTTTACAAACTTACTTATACTTAGTATTTCATTACAAGGACAACCATTGTAGTTTTACAAGGAATTGCTTTGGCATCTGGTTTCCCAGGATTTTATTTGTGAATGTGCAAAAAAATGTTCTGCTTTGTTCAGTTATGTGTGATAAGATTACGCTAATTCATAAAGACCTTTCAATCTACGAACGTATTTTTGTTTTTCAGGTAGTGAAGAAGAGTAGGCCTGCTAGATCTAACGTTCGCTACTTGCAGGCAGAAAAAAAGGTATGTTTAATATTTCTGGATATTGTATTTGTAATAAAGAAATATTTTTTATTTGGTGGTGCAAAGTAGAATATTAATATTAATAGCAAAATATATACCAAGTGTTTATTAGTCACCTTGGTGTCTTATCTGTATTTGGCACGCTGTGTGTATAGCTAACTCAATTAGTTCGGAAGATTGAAACATTTAATCATGTTTGGTGTACTTTCAGAAACATTTTTTTTACAGAAAAACTCAAAATTAGATTGACTATTGAGGTGTCCGCCCTTTCGTAGGGAAAGACCACTCATCGGCTCCACTCATATCCACCAAAATGAAGCCCCTCTTTCCCTAATATACGACAGACACATTTATAACTCATTTGAAAAGCCCTCTAATGTTTCCACTTTAACAGTAAAGCATAAAAAACATAATATAAGCCAATTCATTTAATCCACATAACATTATAAGTTAACCAAACACTAGGAACCAAACACTAGGGAGTCGTTATACCTCTACACCGTGTCCATTACGATCTGTGCACAGAACATTAGTGTTCGTTAAACGTTCACCCAAATAACGGTCTTTAAACTACAGTAACCACGAGTGAAATGTCAGAACGCATATTATGAGCATAGGTAACTGGCGGCAAAACTTGCATAGCCCACTTTAAGCGAAGACGTTGTCCAACTAGGAGGAAATAGAAAGTAAGTAAATTGGCTGTATGTTACCTTAACTTGCATTGTTCACCAAAACCAGCTGATTTCAAGACCGCTCTGGCTTCACCCAGGAATTCTACGCTAATACCACTTGGAAGATGGCCTCAGTTGAATGATCCCTGGGGTGGCGACGCGTTTTTGTTCCGTAGTTTCCAAGCATGAAAACAGTACCAAACATTTGTAAGACAATCGGCACTAGTAAGGCTTTAAAACAAACTCCAACACTCGTAGCTCCACATATGCCTTAACGTACATTCACAAATATATGCCTCTCATACTCTTGACGTCATATCAGTTTGCCGTGTGCCCCTTCGTCCACACTCAGCTGTTCCATCCTCCCTCTATCACGTCACATGACTCTTGGTGTCTACCTTGCCGGGCTCATCGCGCGCTCTATACTGCAGTTTTAATATTGAAAAGTTTAATTACCAAAAAATATGATTTCATAAGTCTTAACCGTAATTATAAGACATTTCACTTATAAATACACAGCCTAAAATACAATCTTAAATTACAATATTTACTAGGCACGTATTTCCAAATAAGCCACTACGTCAGTCGTGCCAACCTGAACACACGAGATAGCACTAAACCCTAGTGACAATATACTGATTGTCACACTATGTAATAGTATTGTATTACTCATATACTAATTAATAAATATATATAATTACTACATTACTTAAATCGACAGTTAACCGTGGAACAGTTGGTTTTGTTTGTCTAGTTGACCAGAACGTCCAACATTTTGTTCTTTTTGTTCTACAAAATATATCACTGGCCGTTTCTCGAAACACATTACCGCACACTTTATTTAGCGTTATTGGATTTGTAACCTGTCATTATTCAGATTAAAACAGGATTCCCAGCATGATTTATGACCGTGCTTTATATATGATAAATGCTTTTCCCCTACATCGTTATTTTTAAAAAAATTGTATAAATGTAAATTACTAAATTATACAAATAATTACATTTTCACTCTTAAAAAATAAGAAAATTTCCTTAAAATCTTGTAATAAAAAATTAGTTTCTCTCACATTCACTGCAAAACAAATAAAGAGTTTTCCAAATGTCTAATTTAATAGTAGTACAATATATTTATGAGCAATATACTTTCAAAAGTTGGTACTCAATTAATGATTGAAATTTTTACATAAAAAAACTAATGTAGTATTTACTTTTAGTGTATTTTACTCTAAAAGTTAAGAATAAATAATACAATTTTCACCAGGCGATATAAACGATTTCTCTATAATGGTAGATATATCTGCAGTGTCATAAATGGGAAGAAATTAAAGTGCCACTGAGTAGATATATTGTTGCTGAAGAAATAAACCAAATCGTTCTTGCAATTGTGTTCTCAATACAGCGACATATTGCTTTACGCCGCACTTTGAAGCGTCTCTGTATTTTAAACCTCATTCTATAAGCACTTAAATTATACACTGTAGAGATTCTGTCATGTATACGTTTATTAATTAATTTATTTGTGCGTCATAAAATGAAAATTTTCTAAACGTTATAAGTTCTTTTATCAGTTTGTCTGAAATCAGTTTTGGTAAATGAAACATCGGTTATTTTGAATGCATGTGTGAGAAGAAGTATGGTATACGTAATAAACTGCCTTCTTACACGAGTGAAGTAATTTTCCCTTGGTGCACTTTCTATATTTTTTTTTTTTGGTTGGAAGGAAATTTTAATTGAAATCTTGTTACAGCGTACTGATGTATCTATAGTACTGCATAATAGGTCTTCTCACTTCTCTATCATGGCTCACATTAAAAAACGCCTTTAAATGAACCACGTGACATGTTGAGCTTCAAACACGACGCCCGCATGTGCTGCAATGCGGGTATCGACATGATGCCTTTTTTTCTTGTTCTTTCTTTCTTTTTTTTTAGTTCTCAAACACAGCAATTACATTTTGTGTGCTATGTACTTGAAGCGACGTAGTCTTGGATTCACACTTAAGCGACCATTTTGTAAATGTATTACTTATTTTACAAATAGTAAAATTTCAGGCGTTGATCCCTTATTTATACTGCATTTATGATAATATCTTTAAAACCTCTACGAGGGCACATATCGCAAAATAGTAGCTCAGTTTGGTTAGAAGAAGCTTTAACTACGTTGTTAAATACTGAGTTGTAAAGTGATTAGTAATTAAAAGAATACCTGTAGACACTACGAAACGTGTATAAAATTATTTTGTAGAATAAACTAAAAGTTGCTATCCTTATTTCATTCCAAATTTTTAGAAATTTAGAGCATATCGGTATGCTAAAGTATATCGAATTTCGTTCAGCAAATTGGTGACACAGGTAAAACTAATTTGTTTGCCGAACTCTACAGTTTTTGGCATATATTAATATATATTTTTAACAAATCATATAAACAGGTTATACAGTAGTTACTAGCTACGATTCAGGTGTAATTTCAACAAAGCGCCTATTCCTAATTGAGATACAGTCATGACAATTCTGCAGAGGTATAGTCAAACTAACAGTATATTTGTTACTGTTGCATGTGAGGTTGTATTAATCGTTTTACATAAATATAAAATTCAGTGCCATGGATTACTGAAATAATTCTGAGTATTAGTTACTGATGCAACAGTATATCTGAGAACGTTCGCGAGGTCGGGTGTTAGATTAAGTTTGATGACACTCATGAGACGCTATCCAAGGGATTTTACACTGGAAAACATTGCAATTTAAATCACTTACGCATGGGTGCATTGTAAAGTGGGCATTTTAAAACGGTTCACTATACAAAAGTCAGATGTATACAGATTTTACCAGACTTGGGTAGTAACAATGCAAAACATTTGCTCAACTTGCAACCTGAAGTATGCTAAGTGCCCCATAATGTGTGTGGGTCCATAACTTCCCATGCGGTTAAGGAAGTTATTTTACAATGTACATTTATTAATCCAAGTGGATACTGACGCAGTTCTTTACGTGGATATTTCTGTTCCTCACACATAAGATGAATTTAACTAGTTAACATGGTTGCATGAAAGAAAATAAGGCTTTCTTAAACTCATTAACTCATAATCATTAGATTTGTAATTTTTTTTAGATAAAACGTAGGTCTCTAGCTGTTCACTGTTCGTTTAGACCATGATCCTTTAATTTTAATGCGTTTACGATGCTTACGTTAAAAACCTAAACGACAGCACAATTCGCAAAATTTTCCCCGGTATTATTAAAGGAACGTTTATAACATGATAACTAATTTTTTCATGACAAAATTTACTGTGCTTATGGCTAATTACTTAGTTTAAAAAGTTTCGTTCGTAAACCAACCAGCCAAAATCATTATTTTTTTTTGTCGAGAAAATATCTACTAAAGATTTTTTATGTAACGGATTGACGAAAGCCGTAATATTTTCTTTCGTTGCAACCGTGTTAACATGTTATATGCACCAAATGTGCGAGGACAGAAAATATCCACGTAGAACTGCGTCATCATCCACTTGGAATGAAAAATGGAAAATCTCTTGGATAACTTCTTACGAGTGAAGCAAATCACGTTCTAATTCTTGGCTTCGCGAATCTTAGGCAGATGTGCTGTTGTATTATTAAATTAATTCAGAATTATTCTGGTAATTTCATGGCAGCAAGATTTATATTTGTACAGTACATACTGATACATACGGTATAAAACGCGACTGTATTCAATGATCCGTTAAATTGACTATATCTCTGCCTCGCATTCATTACGGTACGACCATAAAGATTTGGTGCTTTGATGAAGTGATTCCTGAATCTGTAGAACAAATGTGTTTTGCCAACCTACTCGATGATTATATATTTTGCTTTCGAGTGTATTTATTATGGCAAACACAGCAAAGTACGTCAGAACACCTCAACTTACCTATGTCATAAAATTACGCAAATAAATTCGATGTACTCAAATGAATTCGATTCGATTTCACTCAAAATAGTTTGGTATGGAATAAGGATAACAACATTCGAATAATTCCAAAAATAATTTGATAATAACAATATGTTTCACAATATCTTTAAGCATTAATTCTAATCATTTTAACACTCAATATTTGATATTTATCACGATGTACAACATAAATAGTTCCACGGTCAAAATAATTATATTTTCTCACTAAGCTTTCCCACAAATAATTTTACGGTTAGATTTAATGCAAGAAGTCTTGGAACAACCCATATTTGACTTTTGAAGTAATACCTAGATAAAAGTACGTTTGAATTTAACGTGAGCAGTTGTTTAGAAGCTTTTTGACTCAGGCAGGAAAGGGGGTACTGATCATTCTGATTTTCCGGCAGTCATTTCAGCCGCCGCGTCGTTTGAGCGCCTTTCAAAATGTTTTACATTGCAAGGGAAGTGGGATTTACTTATCGTCGACAGCGAGGTCATGAGAGAAGGTGACACGCAACTTGGTACAATGGCAGGAGCTGGGAGAGGAGTCGGCCATCTCAGGATTCCACTGGAACGATTTCGGGAAACCATAGAAAAACCGAAATCAGGATGGCCGGGGCCGGGGATCGAACCGAGGTCCTCCCGAATGAGAGTAAGCGTGTCACCGTTGCGCCATCTCACTCAGTTTTATGTTACAAACACACGGACATAAAAATTAGAAATTTCGTGAAGGAAGTGAAAAGATTTCTGATCGCATGTCTCTATAGGGTACCTACATTAGGAGAGCCAAGCGAATTTCAGGATTACAATAACCTGTAGGCATTCTTGAGCATCATTTGTTAGTCCATTCGCTGATACCAATGTCAGTAACCATTTTTACCTCAGACAAGTATGATGGGACTCTGTTTTTGTTTTCTTGCAGCCCCAAATATCTCTAGGGAGACCCAAATGTATTGTGGGTGAGAGATTTTGGTCAGCGCTTAACATCGAGGTCTTTAGCGCTGTAGAGGACTGACATGAGGTGAGTATGGAGCAGCGCCGAAATGAAGGGGCGGGGGAAACTGGAGATCCTCGATAATAAAATCTGCCAACCAGCGTCATCGTCCGGCACGATACCCACATGCGAAAATCCGGGGACCGACCCCGCTGGGAAACGAACCCGGTGAGAGGCGAGCGCTCTTACTGCGTCGACCACGGCCCCCATAATGAGCTGTGATCGAGTGTCTGTTGCAGAGTAAATGTGTCTGTGTTGTAAATTTAGCTTGTCCTAGCATTTATTGACCGTCTTTAACGTTTACAGTCCGCGTAAAGGTTACGTAAAGAGTTCATGAGTCGTAGCATCCTCTTACTGAATTATAATGCTCGTAACAATGGATTGTATTTTTAAAAATTTCACTCTCTTCTAAGGAAAGTTGTTCCAGTTAGTTATAATTTAAATATGCGTTACTCATTCGTATGCATGTAACAAACTTTTGACGGTATACAGTATTATTTAACAGTTATTGCATTTGTTTCAAAGTGCTCATTTCCAAATGCCTTAAGTCATTTACTAGCTGTTAAAGTCCAAGTGATACAGCTTTGTAGTGCAGACATTGATGGTGCCAAACACCGGATCATTGAACGAAACATGCGTAACAGATCATTATGAAATACTCGCACTGTGTATCCACGGCGTGAAGAAGAAACTCATTTCGTACAGAGTAGAGTCTTGTCACACCTACTCGTAGGGTTATGACTCTGTTATAGAAACAAAAGTTTATATAACCATTGAATGGTGCGGCTAGTTTCTTCCCAGGGTTTACGGAAATCTTACATAAGATATCATCAATTCACGTTTAAGTACCAGAATTAAACCTATTCAGATGCAATATGTTAGCTCTATTTCAGCCAATCTCTGATTTGTTAGTTGTTAATCGCTTGGGAACCAAAATACCTTTTTTCATACCCTTTTTTAATTTCATGTTATGCATTGGTTTTAAAACTGAATTGTGAAATGTTTGAACAGCTATATATAGTTTTTATAAATTTCACACTATTGCTTAGTTATCCATACATTCAAAATATTCTTATTTTGAGCAGTAAATATTGCTCTACGCGTAAATTTATGTTTATGTTTGGTTTGCGAATTCGTAAAAATATTTAATTTAAAGCCATTTACTTAAGTGATTCCATAGAATATTCATTGCGTAGTTTTTAACTGTGACTTCGCAAAAGACTGCGTTAGGAACATTACACATATTATCATACTTGTAATTCGTACCATTTAGACTGAAAAAACGCTCGCCACAATGCTATGCTATTTTTAAATTAACATGATTTAATATGTCACTGAAGGTATGATTGTTATATTAGTGCGTGTTAAATGCTTATTTACAACCGTGTACGCGTTAACTGGTGTTAAATATGTTACACAATCTTTTACCATTATACGCTAAAAAAAATTACGTTTGGTCTATTCGTTGGAGGGAGTTGTATTATAAAGTAACATAATAAAGTTACAATAGGTTTTATAAATACAGACACTAAAATTCTAGTTCACCGGTCACACCTGAATCATGTTGTTGGAGCTGACGTAATGTTGAGGTTACGAGCACTATACAGCAAGGACTACATGCTGTGTTTGAAGTTCGGAAAATGACAAGCGATAAGAGCTAGGCTGGCTCGTGCGTCAACAACTGTATCGCCTTTATGCACGGGGTGCGAAAACGGCGTGCAGTGTTTCGGACATTGGCTTCTTTTCAATTGGACTCTAAGCGGTAACATCTTATTTTTTTATTTATATAAAGTGCATAGTAATGTCTAGCGCGTACTTCTCTATTTGAGTTTTACGATTCCTTCTGGTAATTTTTACGAGATCACAGTCAAAAGAAGCCGTTTTTAGCGATTTTGAGGCACCCCAAAACCACGTTTCAAAGAACGATATCTAGAAAACAAAAATAGGGGAACATAATTTTAAATGTGTATTTTTTTCGTAGATAAATATATCGAACACAGGTTCAGTAGCATAAAAAAAAACCTCTCAGCACTCTGCAACATTGTCCATCCGCCTGTTGTATGGTGCTCTTAAACGGCGATCGAAGCATCGTCGTATCTAGACGTCCTGATGCATACAGGTGACGAATTGACCCGGCTGTTGAAATGGAGCAGATATACTACGTCGATAGCATCACACTCCTCTATATGCCCTGCATATGGCACAATTTACCTTGTATCGGGTTGCAGGTGTTGGGGAGGGGGGAGGAGATAGTGCTGTCACTTGGTATACACTATTAATAAAACCTTGTGGCGTGTTGAGAAACAATATGAGGTGGGAGTGTACAACCAGGACGGGTTTGCTAAGTAAGGCCAGCTTGTTTCATCTTGACAATGTGACTTATCTGCATCCAGTTTTACACCGCAAAAATTAGTGAAACACAGTTTTCAAGGAAAATAATAAAGGAGTCAACAGTTTGCTGCGAAGTGAAGACTTAGCAAGACCGATTGGTTAAGAAATTTCATTGTAGTTTTAGACTTTAGTTTTTTTTTAATGAAATTTATACACGGTGTTCAACACTCACGCATTTTAATGAGGTACACGTTGGTGAGTGAGTGAGGAGATTTTGGTCAGCACTTAACGTCTAGTTTGGGTTTCAGCGCTGGTGGAGAATGACATGATGTATGGAGCAGCGCAGGAATTAATTTTTTTTTGGGGGGGGGGAGATCCCGAGGAAAACCCGCTGACCAGCGCCATCGTCCGGCACGATTCCCACGTGCGAAAGTCCGGGAATCGAACCCGAATCGCCTTAGTGGGAGGCGAGAGGTCTGACCTTTCGGCCACCGCGGACCCTACACGGTGGTTGTAAGGAAATTAATAACTAGGGGTTCCTCACATAATTTAGTGCGGGACGCTTAATGAATCATCAGCGAAAGACAAGCGTACTCTTAGCTGAGCAAGTTGTTACTGGGTCAGTACAGCTCATTGTGAGGAAGATAACGAGATCCACAATGTTTCTGTAACGAAGCATGGGATTGTTGAGAGTTTGGTTTGTTCTTCTGATTCATGTCGCTACATATGCACGGGAAGGAAGCTCGCGGCGACGTATAATAAGCCAGGCATGTTAGCGGGCGGGCGTATAAAAGCAAAGTTGACAGTCGTGGAGTGGTAGTTTGCCCAAGGGAGGAAGAGCAGCTCGGCAGATAGAGGAGCAAGCATACAGACTCCATTACATTGTTTAACTTCTTAATGGACGCTCGCATGCGAGGGGCCAGGCGCGCGCTAATTACCATGATATAGCCCTGCATTACCCCGGCCCATGTCTGCGTGCTTGTCGGCGAGTTTTCGCAAACTCTTTGATTACACCGCGACGCCGAGACTCGACTGCCGCCGCCTTCCAGAATGAGTTTGCAGAGTTTTATCAGCATGGGAGTAACAAATAACAATTGTGAGGTATCTCCGGTCTAGGTCCTGCTGACTAGCTACTTAAATTAACAATTACATTATTTTATTTCTACAGTTTCTTCAATGTACTACATTTCCTTTCATTAAAATTATTGACGTTTTATAATGTACTTCCTCTGCTTTACCGAGAAAGTATAACGAATTTGTGTTCATGTAGGAAACTTGATGGTTCACCAGAAGATTTGTTTATTCTTTAACAACAAAGTTTACTGTATATTCTGCAGAACTGAGTGTTTAATCTACAGAAAGAACAGTACAGAAACTACAAATAGACCAGTTCTTCTTTGTGTCATTATTTTGTTAGAAAGATAACGTCTTCATCAATCATGCTATGTCAGTGTACTATTTTTTTTGCTATGAGCATTAAAAAAAAGTGAAATGATTGTACGATAAATTTTTGGTTGTACACAAGTTCGTTTGCTCTCTAAGCGTTCGTTAGCAATACAACTACGAAGACAGTGAATAGTCATTTTTTGTTAAATAGGTATATATTATTTAATCTTTGTGGCATCTTTCGGGGATGACACGAGATGTAAATTATCAGTTATATTTTACTAACAACTATACATATGATTTTTTTTCAACATTGTAATTATTAATAAATGTGTTATCACGTAATAGTTGTGTCTAATTAGAAAGTAAGTTATGACTTGTTGAGTTAGAAAAATACAGTTGAAATTAAGAAAATGATGTACGAGACATGCAAGATGAAGTGAAAATTTTTCAATAGCGTCCAAACAGGTGTTCATTTCTCATAAATGTATTTTGGAGACGACATAAACTGTGATCTTTTAATATATATTTATGGGATTCTTGGGAAAGTTTGTATTAATAAGCGTCTAGGTAGCGCGGCCTGAAAAAGTCAAAATATATCCGTGAATAGCATATTACGGTTTCAAACCCGTAGCCAGTGTGGGAATTTTGGGAGTCCAAACAACCCCATGACTATTAAATTTAATTGATAAAATGTCATTTAGGTTGCTGCCAATAAGTGTCATATTCTTGAGTGCCATGTCGTATTTATAATTTGACAAGCAACAAACAATCTGCGTGAACAAATGCACGACTGACCTAAATCAAGCAATGTGTTTCTATAATGGATCTTAAAATTCTGTACTATTTTTTCCAAGCATTATAGTAAATGTAAAGATTCAAAAACAACGTAACTATCATCAAATTACGCCATAAAATTCAAATTTTGCCCTGGAGTGCCATCGCCCCCGGTAACATTAACGGGAGAAAACAGTGAAAAACACCCTCTGAAACAGAATCCTATAGATACTGTGAAAAACCGTTCATAAATTGTATTGAAATGTTTAACTCGTACACAGTATGTTAATTCATATACGTCAGCTTGCAAACCGAGCAAATCTTCAGCATTGTTACTTTACAAGTCTGGTAACGTCAGTATGCATTAGACTGTTTTCTAATATATATATATATATATATATATATATATATATATATATATATATATATATATATATATATATATATATATATATA